>CM038676.1:320592880-320819759 GCA_021605205.1 Aegilops longissima
GGGCTCTTTTATCACTTCCATAATCGAGAAATATTTCCTTAGTCCTTACTAAGGATGTTATTGACCAATGTCGATGATCTACTCCTAGATCACTATTGTACTCCTTGCCAAATTCAGAGCAAGGTATACAATAGATGCAGTACATAGCATAGCATACTTTATAGAACCTATGATTGAGGCATAGGGAATGACTTTCATTCTCTTTTCTATTTTCTGCCATGGTCGGGATTTGAGTCTTACTCAATTTCACACCTTTGCAACACAGCAAGAACTTTTCTTTGGTATTCCATTTTGAACTACTTCAAAATCTTGACAAGGTATGTGCTTATTGAAAAACTTATCAAGTGTCTTGATCTATCTCAATAGATCTTGATGCTCAATTTGTAAGCAGCTTCACCGAGGTCTTTCTTTGAAAAAACTCCTTTCAAACACTCCTTTATGCTTTTAGAATAATTCTACATTATTTCCGATCAACAATATGTCATTCACATATACTTATCGAGAAAATGCTGTAGTGCTCCCACTCACTTTCTTGTAAATACAGGCTTCTCCAAAAGTCTGTATAAAACCATATGCTTTGATCACACTATCAAAGCGTTTATTCCAACTCGAGATGCTTGCACCAGTCCATAGATGGATCGCTGAAGCTTGCACATTTTGTTAGCTCCTTTAGGATTGATAAAACCTTCTGGTTGCATCATATACAACTCTTCTTTAATAAATCCATTAAAGAATGTAGTTTTGACATCCATTTGCCAGATTTCATAAAATGTGGCAATTGCTAACATGATTCGGACAGACTTAAGCATCGCTACTGAGAAAATCTCATTGTAGTCAACACCTTGAACTTGTCGAAAACCTTTTTGTGACAAGTTGAGCTTTGTAGATAGTAACACTACTATCAGTGTCCGTCTTCCTCTTGAAGATCCATTTATTTAACATGACTTGCTGATCATCGAGCAGATCAACCAAAGTCCACACATTGTTCTTATATATGGATCCTATCTCAGATTTTATGGCCTCAAGCCATTTCGCGGAATCTGGGCTCATCATCGCTTCCTCATAGTTCGCGGGTTCATCATGGTCTAGTAACATGACTTCTAGAATAGGATTACCGTACCACTTTGGTGCGGATCTTACTCTGGAAGACCTACGAGGTTTGGTAGCAACTTGATATGAAGTTTCATGATCATCATCATTAACTTCCTCACTAATTGGTGTAGGAATCACTTGAACTGATTTCTGTGATGAACTATTCTCCAATAAGGGAGAAGGTACAATTACCTCATCAAGTTCTACTTTCCTCCCACTCACCTTTTTCGAGAGAAACTTCTTCTCTAGAAAGGATCCATCTTAGCAACAAATATCTTGCTTTCGGATCTGTGATAGAAGGTGTACCCAATAGTTACCTTTGGGTATTCTATGAAGACGCACTTCTCGATTTGGGTTCAAGCTTATCGGTGAAAACTTTTTCACATAAGCATCACAACTCAAATTTTAAGAAACGATAGCTTAGGTTTCTTGCTAAACCATAGTTCATACGGTGTCGTCTCAACGTATTTAGATGGTGCCCTTTTAAGCGTGAATGCAGCTGTCTCTAATGCATAACCCAAAATGATAGTGGTAAACCGATAAGAGACATCATAGATCGCATCATATCCAATAAAGTGCGGATTCTGACGTTCGGACACACCATAACATTGTGGTGTTCCGGTGGCGTGAGCTGTGAAACTATTCCACATTATTTTAATTGAAGACCAAACTCGTAACTCAATTATTCATCTTACGATCAGATCGCGAAACTTTATTTTCTTGTTACGATGATTTTCCACTTCACTCTGAAATTCTTTGAACCTTTCAACTATTTCAGACTTATGTTTCATCAAGTAGATATACCCATATCTGCTCAAATCATCATGTGAAGGTTAGAAAATAACGATACTTGCCACGAGCATCAACACTCATTGGATCGCATACATCGGTATGTATTATTTCCAATAAGGCAGTAGCTTGTTCCATTGTTCGGAGAACGGAGTTTTAGTCATCTTGCCCAAAGCGCACGGTTCGCAAGCATCAAATGATTCATAACCAAGTGATTTCAAAATCCATCTTTATGGAGTTTCTTCATCGCTTTACACCGATATGACCCCAAGCGGCGATTACCACAAATAAGTTGCACTATCATTATTAACTTTACATCTTTTGGTTTCAATATTATGAATATGTGTATCACACGATCGAGATCCAACAAACCATTTTCATTGGGTGTATGAACATAGAAGGTTTTATTCATGTAAGCAGAACAATAATTATTCTCTAACTTACATGAATAACCGTATTGCAATAAACATGATCAAATCATATCAAGGCTCAGCATAAGCGCCAAATAACATTTATTTAGGTTCAACACTAATCCCGATAGTATAGGGAGTGTGCGATGATGATCATATCAATCTTGGAACTACTTCCAACACTCATCGTCACTTCCCTTCAACTAGTCTCTGTTTATTCTCAGTAACTCCTGTTTGAGTTACTAATCTTAGCAACCGAACAAGTATCAAATACTCGGGGCTACTATAAACACTAGTAAAGCACACATCAATAACTTGTATATCAAATATACCCTTGTTCACTTTGCCATCCTTCTTATCCACCAAATATTTGGGGTATTTCCGTTTCAAAGGACCATTTCCTATGCGATTAAGCACTTCAGTTTCAGGCTTTGGTTCAGCTTTGGGTTTCTTCGTGGGAGTGACAACTTGCTTGTCATTCTACTTGAAGTTCCCTTTCTTTCCTTTGCCCTTTTCTTGAAACTAGTGGTCTTGTCAATCATCAACACTTGATGCTCTTTCTTGATTTCTACCTTCGTCGATTTCAACATCACGAAGAGCTCGGAATCGTTTTCATCATCCCTTGCATACTATAGTTCATCACGAAGTTCTAGTAACTTAGTGATGGTGACTAGAAAATTCATCAATCACTATCTTATCTGGAAGATTAACTCCCACTTGATTCAAGCGATTGAAGTACCGGACAATCTGAGCACATGCTCACTAGTTGAGCGATTCTCCTCCATCTTTTAGCTATAGAACTTGTTGGAGACTTCATATCTCTCAACTCGGGTATTTGCTTGAAATATTAACTTCAACTCTGGAACATCTCATATGGTCCATGACGTTCAAAACGTCTTTGAAGTTCGATTCTAAGCCGTTAAGTATGGTGCACTAAACTATCAAGTAGTCATCATATTGAGCTAGCCAAACGTTCATAACGTCGCATTTGCTCCTGCAATAGGTCATCACCTAGCGGTGCATTAAGGACATAATTCTTCTGTGCAGCAATGAGGATAAACCTCAGATCACGGATCCAATCCGCATCATTGCTACTAACATTTTTCAATACAATTTTCTCTAGGAACACATATAAAAACATAGGGAAGCAAAAACGTGAGCTATTGATCTATAACATAATTTGCAAAATACTACCAGGACTAAGTTCATGATAAATTTAAGTTCAATTAATCATATTACTTAAGAACTCCCACTTAGATAGACATCCCTCTAATCTTTCTAAGTGATCACGTGATCCATATCAACTGAACCATAACCGATCATCACGTGAGATGGAGTAGTTTTCAATGGTGAACATCACTATGTTGATCATATCTACTATATGATTCACGCTTGACCTTTCGGTCTCCGTGTTCCGAGGCCATATCTGCATATGCTAGGCTCGTCAAGTTTAACCTGAGTATTCTGCGTGTGCAAAACTGGCTTGCACCCGTTGTAGATGGACGTAGAACTTATCACACCCGATCATCACGTGGTGTCTGGGTACTACGAACTTTTAGCAACGGTGCATACTCGAGGAGAAAACTTCTTGATAATTTTAGTGAGAGATCATCTTATAATGCTACCGTCAATCAAAGCAAGATAAGATGCATAAAGGATAAACATCACATGCAATCAATATAAGTGATATGATATGGCCATCATCATCTTGTGCTTGTGATCTCCATCTCCGAAGCACCGTCATGACCACCATTGTCACCGTAGCGACACCTTGATCTCCATCGTAGCATCGTTGTCGTTTAGCCAACTATTGCTTCTCGACTATCGCTCTTGCTTAGTGATAAAGTAAAGCAATTACATGGCTTTTGCATTTCATACAATAAGCGAAAACCATATGGCTCCTGCCGATTGCCGATAACCGGTTACAAAACATGATCATCTCATACAATAAAATATAGCATCACGTCTTGACCATATCACATCACAACATGCCCTGCAAAAACAAGTTAGGCGTCCTCTACTTTGTTGTTTGCAAGTTTTACGTGGCTGCTACGGGCTGAGCAAGAACCGTTCTTACCTCGCATTAAAACCACAGCGATAGTTTGTCAAGTTGGTGTTGTTTTAACCTTCGCAAGGACGGGCGTAGCCACACTCAGTTCAACTAAAGTGAGAGAAAGCAGACACCGTCGGTCACCTTTAAGCAACAAGTGCTCGGCGGTGAAACCAGTCTCGCGTAAGCGTCTGCGTAATGTCGGTCGGGCCGCTTCATCTCACAATACCGCTGAGCCAAAGTATGACATCTGGTAAGCGGTATGACTTATATCGCCCACAACTCACTTGTATTCTACTCGTGCATATGACATCAACGCATAAAACCAGGCTCGGATGCCATTGTTGGGGAGCGTAGTAATTTCAAAAAATCCTACGCACACGCAAGATCATGGTGATGGCATAGCGAGAGAGGGAGAGTGTATGTCCACGTACCCTCGTGAGACCGTGGCGAGGCGTTATAACAACACGATTGATGTAGTCGTGCGTCTTCACGATCCGACCGATCCAAGTACCGAGCGCACGGCACCTCCGAGTTCAGCACGTTCAGCTCGATGGCGATCCGGGCTCCAATCCAGCAAAGCGTCGGGGATGAGTTCCGTCGGCCTGACGGCGTGGTGGCGATGATGATGCTCCACCGACGCGGGGCTTCACCTAAGCTCATGACGATATTACTTCACGGCGCGAGGCTTCGCCTAAGCTCATGACGATATGACGAAGTGGAATATGGTGGAGGGGCACCGCACACGGCTAAGGAACGATCCGTAGATCAAATTGTGTGTTATAGGGTGCCCCCTGCCCCGTGTATAAAGGAGCAAGGGGGTGCGGCCAGCCCTAGGGAGGCGCGCTGGAGGAGTCCTACTCCCACCGAGTAGGACTCCCCCTTCCTAGTTGGATTAGGACTTGGGGAAGGGGTAGGGGAGGGCCCCCTCTCTCTGTCCTATTCGGACTAGAGGGGGGGCGCGCGCCTGCCTGGCCGCCCTCCTCTTCTCCCTTATGGCCCATCAAGGCCCATTGACCCCCGGAGGGTTCCGTAACCCCGGTGTTCCGAGAAAATCCGTTTTCATCCGGAACCTTTCCAAGTCAAACATAGGCTTCCAATATATCGATCTTTATGTCTCGACCATTTGAGACTCCTCGTCATGTCCGTGATCACATCCGGGACTCCAAACAAACTTCGTACATCAAAACTTATAAACTCATAATAAAGCATCATCGAAACGTTAAGCATGCGGACCCTACGGGTTCGAGAACTATGTAGACATGACCTAGAACTATTCTCGGTCAATTACCAATAGCGGAACCTGGACATTCATATTGGTTCCTACATATTCTCTGAAGATCTTTATCGGTCAAACCGCATAACAACATCGTTGTTCCTTTGTTATCGGTATGTTACTTGCCCGAGATTTGATCGTCGGTATCAATACCTAGTTCAATCTCGTTACGCAAGTCTCTTTACTCGTTCGTAATACATCATTTCATAACTAACTCATTAGTTATAATGCTTGCAAGGCTTAGGTGATGAGTATTACGAGAAAGGCGAGATACCTCTCCGACAATCGGAGTGACAAAACCTAATCTCGAATTATGCCAACTCAACATATACTTTTGGAGACACCTGAGAGTACCTTTATAATCACCCGATTCGTTGTGACGTTTGGTAGCACACAAAGTGTTCCTCCGTAAACAGGAGTTGCATAATCTCATAGTTGCAGGAACTTTGTATAAGTCATGAAGAAAGCAATAGCAACATACTAAACGATCAATTGCTAAGCTAACGGAATGGGTCAAGTCAATCACATCATTCTCCTAATGATGTGATCCCATTAATCAAATGACAACACATGTCTATGGTTAGGAAACATAACCATCTTTGATTAATGAGCTAGTCAAGTAGAGGCATACTAGTGACTATATGTTTGTCTATGTATTCACACATGTATTATGTTTCCGGTTAATACAATTCTAGCATGAATAATAAACATTTATCATGATATAAGGAAATAAATAATAACTTTATTATTTCCTCTAGGGCATATTTCCTTCAGTATGACCATCGAAGGTTTTATTCATGAAAACAGAACAACAATTATTCTTTAACTTACATGAATAACCGTATTGCAATAAACATGATCAAATCATATTCATGCTTAACGCAAACGCCAAATAACATTTATTTAGGTTCAACACTGATCCCGAGAGTATAGGGAGTGTGCGATGATGATCATATCAATCTTGGAACTACTTCCAACACTCATCGTCACTTCCCCTTCAACTAGTCTCTGTTTATTCTGTAACTCCCGTTTCGAGTTACTACTCTTAGTAACTGAACCAGTATCAAATGCCGAGGAGTTTCTATAAACACTAGTAAAGCACACATCAATAACATGTATATCCAATATATCTTTGTTCACTTTGCCATCCTTCTTATCCGCCAAATACTTGGGGCAGTTCCACTTCGATGACCAGTCCTTTGCGGTAGAAGCACTTAGTCTCGGGCTTAGGACCAGACTTGGGCTTCTTCACTTGAGCAACAACTTGCTTGCCGTTCTTCTTGAAGTTCCCTTCTATCCCTTTGCCCTTTTCTTGAAACTAGTGGTCTTGTTAACCATCAACACTTGATGTTTTTGTTGATTTCTACCTTCGTCGATTTCAGCATCACGAAGAGCTTGGGAATTACTTTTGTCATCCCTTGCATATTATAGTTCATCACGAAGTTCTACTAACTTGGTGATGGTGACTAGAGAATTCTGTCAATCACTATCTTATCTGGAAGATTAACTCCCACTTGATTCAAGCGATTGAAGTACTCGAGACGATCGAGCACATGCTCACTAGTTGAGCGATTCTCCTCCATCTTTTAGCTATAGAACTTGTTGGAGACTTCATATCTCTCAACTCGGTATTTGCTTGAAATATTAACTTCAATTCCTGGAACATCTCATATGGTCCATGGCGTTCAAAAACGTTTTTGAAGTCCCGATTCTAAGCCGTTAAGCATGGTGCACTAAACTCTCAAGTAGTCATCATATTGAGCTAGCCAAGCGTTCATAACGTCGCATCTGCTCCTGCAATAGGTCTGTCACCTAGCGGTGCATCAAGGACATAATTCTTACATGCAGCAATGAGGATAAACCTCAGATCACGGATCCAATCCGCATCATTGCTACTCACATTTTTCAATACAATTTTCTCTAGGAACACATATAAAAACATAGGGAAGCAAAAACATAGGAAGCAACAACGTGAGCTATTGATCTACAACATAATTTGCAAAATACTACGGGACTAAGTTCATGATAATTTAAAGTTCAATTAATCATATTACTTAAGAACTCCCACTTAGATAGACATCCTCTAATCTTCTAAGTGATTCGTGATCCATATCAACTACACCATGTCCGATCGTCACGTGAGATGGAGTAGTTTCAGCGGTGAACATCAATATGTTGATCATATCTACTATATGATTCACACTCGACCTTCGGTCTCCGTGTTCGAGGCCATATCTGTTATATGCTAGGCTCGTCAAGTTTAACTTTGAGTATTCGCGTGTGCAACTGTTTTGCACCGTTGTATTTGAGCGTAGAGCCTATCACACCGATCATCACGTGGTGTCTCAAACGAAGAACTTTTGCAGCGGTGCATACTCGGGGAGAACACTTCTTGATAATTTTAGTGAGAGATCATCTTAAAATGCTACCGTCAATCAAAGCAAGATAAGATGCATAAAGGATAAACATCACATGCAATCAATATAAGTGATATGATATGGCCATCATCATCTTGTGCTTGTGATCTCCATCTCCGAGCACCGTCGTGATCACCATCGTCACCGGTAGCGACACCTCGATCTCCATCGTAGCATCGTTGTCGTCTCGCCAACTATTGCTTCTCGACTATCGCTACCGCTTAGTGATAAAGTAAAGCAATTACATAACTTTGCATTTCATACAATAAGCGACAACCATATGGCTCCTGCCAGATTGCCGATAACCGGTTACAAAACATGATCATCTCATACAATAAAATATAGCATCACGTCTTGACCATATCACATCACAACATGCCCTGCAAAAACAAGTTAGGCGTCCTCTACTTTGTTGTTGCAAGTTTTACGTGGCTGCTACGGGTTGAGCAAGAACCGTTCTTACCTCGCATGAAAACCACAGCGATAGTTTGTCAAGTTGGTGCTGTTTTAACCTTCGCAAGGACGGGCGTAGCCACACTCGTTCAACTAAAGTGAGAGAGACAGACACCCGCGGTCACCTTTAAGCAATGAGTGCTCGGCGGTGAAACCAGTCTCGCGTAAGCGTCTGGCGTAATGTCGGTCCGGGCCGCTTCATCTCACAATACCGCTGAACCAAAGTATGACATGCTGGTAAGCGGATGACTTATATCGCCCACAACTCACTTGTGTTCTACTCGTGCATATGACATCAACGCATAAAACCAGGCTCGGATGCCCTTTGTTGGGGAGCGTAGTAATTTCAAAAATTTCCTACGCACACGCAAGATCATGGTGATGGCATAGCAACGAGAGGAGAGTGTATGTCCACGTACCCTCATAGACCGTGGCGAAGCGTTATAACAACGCGGTTGATGTAGTCGATGCGTCTTCACGATCCGACCGATCCAAGTACCGAGCGCACGACACCTCGAATTCAGCACACGTTCAGCTCGATGACAATCCCGGGCTCCGATCCAAGAAAGCGTCGAGGATGAGTTCCGTCGGACCGACGGCGTGGTGGCGATGATGATGCTCCACCGCGCGAGGGCTTCGCCTAAGCTCATGACGATATGACTCTACGGTAGCGAGGCTTCGCCTAAGCTCTGCTGACGATCGACGAAGTGGAATATGGTGGAGGGGGCACCGCACACGGCTAAGGAACGATCCGTAGATCAACTTGTGTGTCATGGGGTGCCCCTGCCTCAGTATATAAAGGAGCAAGGAGGAGGGGCCGCCAAGAGGAGGAGGCGCCCAGGGGGGGAGTCCTACTCCCACCGAGTAGGACTCCTCCTTTCCTAGTAGGAGTAGGAGAGGAGGAAGGGGAAAGGAGAAGGGAAGGAAGGAGGGGGCGCAGCCCCTCCCCCTAGTCCAATTCGGACTAGGCCTTGGGGGCGCGTGGCCTGCCCTAGGCAGCCCCTCTCTCTTTCCCGTATGGCCCAATAAGGCCCAATACTTCTCCGGCGAATTCCGTAACTCTCCGTACTCGAAAAATACCGAATGACTGGAACCTTTCCAAACTCGAATATAGTCGTCCAATATATCGATCTTTACGTCTCGACCATTTGAGACTCCTCGTCATGTCCCTGATCTCATCCGGGACTCTGAACTCCTTGGTACATCAAAACTCATAAACTCATAATATAACCATCATCGAAACCTTAAGCGTGCGGACCCTACGGGTTCGAGAACTATGTAGACATGACCTAGAACTATTCTCGGTCAATAACCAATAGCGGAACCTGGATGCCCATATTGGCTCCTACATATTCTCTGAAGATCTTTATCGGTCAAACCGCATAACAACATCGTTGTTCCCTTTGTCATCGGTATGTTACTTACCCGAGATTCGATCGTCGGTATCAATACCTAGTTCAATCTCGTTACGCAAGTCTCTTTACTCGTTCCGTAATACATCATATTTCAACTAACTTATTAGTTGCAATGCTTGCAAGGCTTATGTGATGTGTATTACCGAGAAGGCCTAGAGATACCTCTCCCACAATCGGAGTGACAAAACCTAATCTCGAAATCGCCAACCCAACATGTACCTTTGGAGACACCTGTAGTACTCCTTTATAATCACCCGATTCGTTGTGACGTTTGGTAGCACCAAAGTGTTCCTCCGTAAACGGGAGTTGCATAATCTCATAGTTACAGGGAACATGTATAAGTCATGAAGAAAGCAATAGCAACATACTAAACGATCAAGTGCTAGGCTAACGGAATGGGTCATGTCAATCACATCATTCTCCTAATGATGTGATCCCATTAATCAAATAACAACACATGTCTATGGTTAGGAAACATAACCATCTTTGATTAATGAGCTAGTCAAGTAGAGGCATACTAGTGACTATATGTTTGTCTATGTATTCACACATGTATCATGTTTCCGGTTAATACAATTTTTAGCATGAATAATAAACATTTATCATGAAATAAGGAAATAAATAATAACTTTATTATTGCCTCTAGGGCATATTTCCTTCAGCACTCCTTTTCCCCTCGTTGCTAGATAAATCCATAGATTGATCTTGGTGATGCGTAGAATTTTTTTGATTTCTGCTACGTTCCCCAACAAGTTTGACGCTGCAACTGGTCCTCACAACCAGTGTCAGAGGGGCTAGCCAAAACTATCTCAGTAGAATCATCCTCTACATCCGCCTCAGAACTAGGTGGCATAAGATCCGCACAAAAATTGTCGAGCACCCTGACCCCGAGCGCATCAACCTCAGAATCACACATGGGTTTAACAGCTGCAATATTACGAATCATCTCTAAGGCCCGCTCAGCCTCTAGATCCAGAAGATCATTAATAGAATTAGAAATTTCAGTGCCATTACTACCCAGCGAAACTCCTAATTGATTTGCATTATCAACAATCTCATCATTTGAAAAACGCAAAATGGAATTAGAAGTATTGACCGACATACCGGTAGTGACCTCCACGTCACGAAGCTTGGCCGCCCTCATGGCGCACCGCTGCTGAATGTCGTCCACATCCGGCTGTGCCTGGAGACGACCACTCACCCGGCGGCCCTCAGACATCGGATCCTGAATCCCTCCAAACGCAATGACCTCCTCCCGAGAGATCGCGGTTGGGGTCTGGCCTCCTGCCACACCCCAACCAGCTGGCCGATCCACCTGCACGGGCTCCCCCACAGCCTCGCCAGAAGGTGGACAGACACGCACCAATATCTCAGACGCCTGGCGCGCCCCACAAGACGGGGCCGACAGCGAGGGTGGTGGAGGCAGAACAAGAGCCGCCTGCCCTCGCTCCCCACCCAGCACCGGAGAAGCCACCACCACATGCGCCTTAGGAGGAGAAAGCTCCGAGGCCACCTGCCCCGAGCCCTCTCCCGAAGGCAAAGCCGGCACCAACCGAAAGGAAGACGCAACGGGAAAAGAGGTATCCAAGGCCTCCTGCCCCAGACCTCCTCCCAACGAAGAAAAGGACACGGGAGCCACCTGCCCCGCATTCCCTTCCTCAGCAGAAAGAGAGCAATCCGAGGCCGCCTGCCCCAGGGCTCCTCCCAACACGCCAGGCACGAGAAGCTGCGTCATCTCCTGAGGGGGAACCGCGAGCTGAGCAGAAGAGGGAGTGGCCACCCCAAGATCCCCAGGACTCGTATCCACAGCATCCTGAAACCCCAAAGCAGGCAATGCAAGCTCAAAAGCCTCCTCGGACTCGACCCGATCACTCCACAACCTTGGTGGTGCAGAAGAGGGCTCGAAGGACCCAAATCTCAGAGTCGTCGAAGGCACCGAGGAGGGTTGGGCAGCTCCATCCCCGGTCGTCGCGGTCTCGTACTCCGGCCCCTTGGACAGCTGTCGTCCAGAGTCCTCGACCGACGGTTCCTGTACTCCCGCGCCACCGTCACCCTCGTGCATATCAACGTCAGACTCGTGAGCCGGCACAACTAGAAGGCTCTTGTCCTCAAACTCAATAACCAGATTATAAATCCTGCCTCGATAAGCCCACTTAACCACTTCCAGCACATACTCAACGTTCAGAATACTGACCAGAACCCGAGCAATCCCGTGAGCTCTGGTGAAAGCCATGTCCACACGCTCAGGCTTCCCCACTAGAATGCCCATGCTGGCCACAACCCGAGCATCCTGCAGTGGCATGGAAGGGGCCCCGGAAAATCGCAACCACGCCTGTGTAAGCGGTTTTCCCTGAGGCTCGACAAGCTTCCATTCCTGAAACTCAAGTATGCCATCAGCACCCGGCACCTTACACATCCCAAAACTCAACAACCTCTGTAGATCCTTCACGGAAGGGCACTCAACCCTGAACATCTTATCATCAAGACTGACAAGGTCCCACTGGAAATCCCCAGGGGCCAACTCTCGAAGCCTCTGCACAATCTGTGTCTCAGACACCTCCCCTCTGGTGACCTTGACAATCCCTGTGGTCAGACTCGGGGACTCGTCAGGAACCTCACGCTCAGTCGGAGACTCGAAAAAAGTTAGCTCAGCACAGTAAACTCCATACATCATGAGTGACGGTGCCTGATCGCACAGTAATGGACAATCCCCAGAGTTGTGTGCCAGTTTACCGCAGGTATCACATAACCGGGCCACACACTCCGCAATGAAGTGGCCCTTGTCTCCGCAACGATAACAAAGCATCTTTTCCTTCCTGCGCGCCCACTTGGACGCCCTATCAGACTCAGCCATGTCCATCATCTCCACGGACACATCAGTCATAACCTCGTTCTCAGGAACCGGAATAGTAGCAAGAGCCGTCACCACCTCCATAGCGTGACCGGTCAACACTGGCTCCTCGGCAGCCCCGCTATCTATCGTCTGCTCGACAACAACAGGTGGTGGCGGCGGACGTGGACGGTACCGACCCCCTCGCCCGCCCCGACCACCACGATGTCCACGGAAGCCACCTCGCTGTCTAGAATCTGGGCCAGAAGCACCCTCAACAAAGCCACCACAGGAACCCAGGCGGTCGCTCTGCCGAACCGTCACTCGCCAAGCGTAACCTCGACCACCGCCGTCGACGGCGAGCCCAAAGGCACACCGCCCCATAGGCGTCGAAACCATCGTCTCCCCATTGTCCCCGAGGCGCGCATTAGCACCGCCGTAGGTTTGGTGACGGTGAGGTGGCGATCTTGGCCTAAGACCCATGACCCCGACCGGCGCCCGTCGTTGGCGGCTTAAGCGCCGTGTCGCCGCCAACCAGCACCACCACCACCAGCCCACCACGACCAGCGCCAAACCGAGGTCGTAAACACCGCACGCTGAACGCTGCGGCGGCGTGGCACCACGCCCCACGGCCGCACCCGCCATCGCACCTCCCCGACCGACCGCCGCAAGCACGGGGTACTGCGTACCCGCCACCTCGAGGCGGGTACCATGGCGGGGCGAAGCCGGCAGTACCTGCAGCCGAAAACACCGCTCCGCCACCGCCCGACAGAACGCGACGAGCCGCAGCCCGCCCTAGGGGGCTCGGCCGGTCTCTTCCCCGCCGTACCACGTCTAGCCATGGACACTAGCGGGGGAATGCGACGAGCACGACCGCCAGGATCCGCCCGCCAATGTGGAGTACGCCGAACCAAAACCCTACGACGCGAGCTCGATGAGGAGGATACCGATTGATCGTTGCATGCGTCTCTGACGTCATCGAACGATACAGCCTCGAGCCCATCCTTTTCGGTCGACCGACCGGCTCAATCTGAGCCCTCTTCGCCTTTGGGCCACATACCCGGTAAAAGAAGGCCCGATAGCCACCGTGGCCCACACGCGCCAATCAAGGAATTCAAGCGCACGGCCCTCGTCGCGCGATCCCGATCGATGCCCGGTGCGCTTTCTTGCCCGGCCGCCGCCGCGCAACAACCCTTCTTCCTTCTTAACACAACCGTCCACGCCTCCGGCGCAAGCAAATCGAAAACAGTAAGCTTGGGTAGACTTACCTTGGGAATAGGGCCCTTCCATGGCCGAGATGCGGTCGCCGCCGTCCTCCGATGGACGACACGCCGGAGCAGCTCCAACTTCTCTCCGGGACGCAAGCCGTTCCTTGCCGGATCGTCGGCAAGGACGACCGTCTCCACGATCTCGGCCACCTCAGCCTCATCGTAGCCGGGAGTAAAAGCTTCACAGATTGTATCCGAGGGAGCTGGCGAGTAGGCCGTCGAGCCGCCGGATCGCCCGCCATCGTCCTCATCATCTCCGCTGTCAGCGTCCGCAAGAGCCCAGAATCGCCCACCCACCCTCCGGTGATCACCGGGGGCGTCTGCGCTGGCCGGCGTCGAAGACCCCGGCGCCATCGTCGGCAGAGCCCCTAGTCGCCAGAGCCCCTAGCAAACAGGATATGCAAACCCAATGATAATAAGACAGTTTGACTTCAAACATGGTTAAGTGCTAGTACGTGGTAAATCATTTCGAGACAAAAATAGGAGCGCCTACCAGACTAGCCAACGTACAACGTCTTGGCCAGACGGAGACCAGTGTCGGCCGGAACATCATTAGCGGGAGCAGCGGATGTTGTACTCTAAAAAAGCAACTAATCACTGGTGAGTACTGCTCACCTAAATCTTTTGTCCTAATCAGCAGGTGGGCCGGCCTATCACTGAACACATGATCGCTAGATCGACCAGCTCACGCTCCACCGTGCCCTGCCCTGCCCTGCTGTGCCCCCGTCCCGATCCACAGTCCCACACTCGCACCCACACCCACTGGTAGATAGATAAACGGGGCAGCGCCGAGGGGAGGGGGCTACGTAGAGATAGTAGATAGATCGTGTCGCCGGGCACGTGACGGTGGAGGTGGGATCGCGGGTGAAGAGCGAATGCACGCCGTCGCGCGCTTCGCTTTTCCATCGCAATAGGGCAGGGCACCGTGCGTACAGCTGCGTTTATTGTGTGCCCCGCCCTGCCCCGAGACTCACAATTAAACCGGCTCGATCCATAACCTTTCCCGGTGGTGGTACCCGCGGTGGGAATTTACGAGCAGTTGCCTTGCCGTGGAGTCGAAGGCCTTTTTTCCGGTAAAAAGTTGTGGTTTGGCCGCTGTACTTGGCAAGGCATGCCGTGTTGTGGTAACTTCATTTCTGAGTATTTTCTTTTGTTCACCGTAGGACTGATGAATCCATGCAAACGACTGGGCGACACGCGGGTGCAGTTTGCTAGCAGAAGCATGCAAGAACCCTTCTACTAATAACGAAGGAACGGATGGGTATGTACGGACAGTACAGTGCGTACCCGCGTGGGGGGCATTGCCACCGGAGAAAGAGCCAAAGACGGGATGAATGCCGCACTGTTCATAGTTGATGCTCCACGCACATGTAAACCACAGTGTCATTGACTGACACCTTGCGTCTCCCGTCTCTCGTTTTCCTATTAGCACAGTGACGGCATCGGCAAGCGGATCTTCCCGATTTCTACGTTAACCACGCGCCGTTGCCGTGAAACGTCCGCAAAGTCACGTCCGAACCCAACCCAAGGCCTCTCGTGGCACCAGTGCATTCCAAATCCGATGGACATTAACATAACCCAGCTTGAAGGTGGGCCCGGCGCCCTACCTTTGTGTGGAGAGCTAGCCGAGTCGATCGACCATCGAGCCACCCCTTTCCCCTTTTGGCGATCACCATCCTATGAGCTGCTCGCGCCAACCCGAGAAGATTAGGTCTCAAATGGTTGGTTTGGCCATGCCCAATCAATCGCTTTGCACTTGATTTTTTTGCTGTACCAGTGTACATGAAAGTGAGTGACCCGCGGCCAGCACCGACAGTCTCCTCTTCTCTTCAGCGTGTTCAGTACACCGAAAAACGCAGATTATTAGGGCAATCAGCGAAAAAGGCAGAAAAACTAGCGTGTTTTATTAAAGGGCAAAAGTCAAAGCGGGCTCGTGGCTTTCCTAAAGGCGGAAAAGAGTGTCAAGACACCCAACGAGTGAGTCAGTGAGTCACCACTGCTTGCATGGTTGTCTTCTCGCAGACTATTTTTTTGTTTTTATTATGAGGGGGGAAATATCGGGCTCAGGCGCTCAGCCGACCGACACGGCAAACAAAACCAGTAGTAGGAGCACTGTGCTTCCATTCCGTCCATGCATGACCGGAGGTGGAGGCAGAGGATCCGATGCCATGGCGGCGTGCCCGGTCGTGGAGGAGTGCACATGCCATGCGCATAGGGCCGGGCTCAGCCGACCGACACTGCAAACAAAACCTGCAGCAGGAGTACTGTGCTTCCATTCCGTCGTGCATGGGCGGAGGTGGAGGCAGAGGATCCGATGCCGTGGCGGCGTGCCGGGTCGTGGAGGAGCGCACATGCCATGCGCTGCGCATAGGGCGGGCCGGGCGCCATGCGCGTGCACGTTGGATGCGGCGATGGATGGGGCTGGGGCCACTCGCCAGCGTAGGACGAAGAGATCGAGGAAGATTGCCGTGGACTTGGCCCTCGCTACCGGCCGCCGGAGGAAGATGCCGGAGTACGTCCAAAAGCCGGCCGGCGTGGACAAAAAGAGAGGCTCACATCACACCTCACCTGAAGGACCTTGTGTGTAGTAGTGTACTGCGTCGTGATCCTTTGTAGGAGTACTACTACACTAGCTTGTTGCCTTGCATGCAGGCTAGGCTAGGCTACCCGGCTCTGGCTCCATGCGTCCAACTGTCCGAGGAGCGCCGTTGGCTTCTCCACGTTTTCTTTTTTTGCATCACGGGTTCTCAACAGTTTCGGGTGAGCACAAGGTCCGACTGCGTGTTCTTTTGCCGTTGAGGCGGCTGTGGTGTTTTTGTTTGTTGAAATACTCGTGATTTTCTTATGTGCCGCGTCATCCCTCACAATAGCCATGTTTTCTTTTGCAACGGAAATGGTTGTATAGTCATTAGCACACTCTAGAAATAGGGTCTTGAATGCGAGCCAACCTGTCGCTGGATGGTTAGAGGGAATGTGACGTCCCAGGCCATCAGGGTTCAAATCCTGGTGCTCGCATTTATTTCTGAATTTATTTCAGAATTTCCGGCGATGCGTATCCAGTGGGAGGAGACGTTCCCGTCAACAACGAGGTGCCTACGGTGACTTCGGAGGTGCTCATAAAGATATGGTGTGCGTTTATAGGGATGAGTGTGTGCGCACATATATAAACACTTACGTTTGTACCGTGTTAAAAGAAAAGAAATAGGGTCTTGAATCGTCACCCGCTACACGTTAATTGCACAATGCTTGTTGTAGTCTATGAGTGCAAAAGAGTAACCTGATTATAGCGAGCCAGATAACATTTGTTGTATTAGACAGTTGGGAAGTCGTCGTGCTAAGACTTCATAGAACCAGCGCACCAGAACAACAATCGTCACAGATGAAGAGTAGCGTGGATAAAAAATCCAACCTAAAGACCCATTGAAGACTTGACACACCGCAAAGGACATCCCATGAATGTGTTCCAGTAACATTATGATCAATACTCATCGCTTGTAAAAAGACTCAAACAAACATCGATCGCCATGAACCATGAGGGAGAGACTTTCCAGTTGCACACCTTGTGGAGACAAAACCCTTTGTGGCCACCGGAGGTCACAATGCACCAGAAAACCCTTTTGTGTGGCATCCTTGTGATGCCACGAAACTAAATAGTGACTTCATTGCTACACAGTAAAAGAAATATGTACACAACCTCCACAACACATGATGGATAGTCGATGACAATGGCCATGAATCAAACAAACTTTGCTCGCCACCGTCATCATAGGCACACGAGACTCGATGCCAATGGATCTAGGGTAGCCTCTCTATGAGTGGCGGAGCTTCATAGGGGCCAAAGGGAGCCATTGCCCCCCTATCTAGGAAAACTCTTAAGTGTATCTTTAATTATTACGCTTGAATATCAAAGATTTCTCAAAGCTCATGTATAAGTTATTTTTTTGGTTCCTCAACTTTGATTAGGCCCCTCAACAATCTTCATCAAGCTCCGCCATTGCTCCCTATCATCCACGCGAACAAGTTAAAGACCAAACGTCTTGCAATCCGAAGGTACTCCAAAGCGATGCATCAAAAAAGGGAATCAACACAAGCAACACAATTGTCATTCGATATAGGAAAACTAGGAGAGTCTCACTACCAGGGTTGTGAGGAATCAAGGTAGTCCTTGCCTCCTTGGTGAAAACCCTACTCTGACTTTTTGGCTTGATCTTGCTATAGCAACCCTAAGCAAACAACCATTCTGGTGGATAACCCGAGCATGTTAGTCGAACGGTGTATTAATTCCTATGATATCTGACGCGGCTTCCTCGTTCTCCTTCGATGGTAAACAAATAAGATGATGTTGGCGATTCTATATTGACGGTGATCCGCATGAACGAGAAAGAATATAACGCCCCCGATGCGGCTATATCTCCCACGTGTCGAGGCACGACTTAGAGGCATAACCGCATTGAAAGCAATGTCGCAAGTGAGGTAATCTTCACACAACCCATGTAATAATGAAGGGAAAGAGATACATAGTTGGCTTACGATTAGCCACTTCACACAAAGACATTATTGAACATACATCATACGAGTACACTCAAGGTCCGACTACGGAACCAAAATAAGAAGATACCCACATGCTAACACAGATCCCGAATCGTCCCAACCGGGCACCACTCTTGATCATCTGGAAGCGACACATAGTAACGACCACGTTCCTCGTCGAACTCCCACTTGAGCTCGGTGGAATCGCCCGCCCGGCCTCATCGAACCTGCAACTGTTTTGGAAGTATCGTGAGTCACGGGGACTCAGCAATCTCACACCATGCGAGATCAAGACTATTTAAGCTAATAGGAAGGACATAGTAGTAAAGTGGAGCTGCAGCAAGCGACTAGCATATATGGTGGCTACATCGCAAAAGAGAGCGAGAAGAGAAGCAAAGCACGGTCGTGAAACTAGTATTGATCAAGAAGTGATCTGAACTACTAACGTCGACATAACTCCAACACCGTGTTCACTTCCCGGACTCCGCGAGAAGAGACCATCACGGTAACACACGCCGTGATGTGTATTTTATTTGAGGTCAACTTTAGGTTTTCTACAACCGACATTAACAAATTCCCATCGCCTCATAACAGCAGCACGGCTTTGAAAGATATTACCTGCGGGGTGTCCCAACTTAGCCCATTATAAGCTCTCACGGTCAACGAAGGATTATTCCTTCTACCGGAAGACCCGATCAATCTCGGAATCCCGGACTACAAGACATTTCGACAAAGAATAAAACAAGACCAACAAAGCCGCCCGATTGTGCCGACAAATCCCGATAGGAGCTGCACATATCTCGTTCTCGAGGCACATCCGGATGAACACTACGTCACGGCAACCGAAGATGCCCCAAGTTGCCTCGGTGGCACCGCAAGTGGCTCTAGTTTGGACCAACACTCGAGGAGCATTGGCCGGGGGTTTAAAATAAGATGACCCTCGGGCTCGCGAAAACCGGGGAAAAGGCTTAGGTGGCAAATGGTAAAACCAAAGTTGGGCCTTCTTTGGGCGAGTCTTATTCAAAGCGAACTGTCAAGGGGTCCCATAAATCACCCAACCGTGTAAGGAACATAAAATCAAGGAACATAACACGGTATGACGGAAAACTAGGGTGGCAAGGGTGGAACAAAACACCGGGCATAAGGCCGAGCCTTCCACCCTTTACCAAGTATATAGATGTATTAAACATATAGCGTATATATATATTGTGATATCCCCAACAAGTAAAACATGTTCCAAAAGGAACAACATCTCCATGTTCAACAAGGAACAAACTTCAGCTTCACCGCAACTAACAACGCTATAAGAGGGGCTGAGCGAAGCGGTAACATAGCCAAACAACGGTTTGCTAGGAAAGGATGGTTAGAGGCTGACATGGCAATATGGGTGGCATGACATATCAAGTGGTAGGCATCGCAACATAGGCATAGCAAAAGAGCGAGCATCTAGCATAGCAAAGATAGAAGTGATTTCGAGGTATGATCATCTTGCCTCGCAATGTTCTCGAGTTGTCGAAAGTCGATCCTCGGCGTTCTCAACAGTTCCTCGTTCACGTACTCGTCTCCCGGCTCTACCCAAAGCAACAACAAAACAAGGAACCACAATAAATCACGGTGCAATGCACAATCAACATGATGCAAAACACAATATGATATGCACGATGGGATATGCAAAGCGTATGTGCACTCCGGAAGGTAAATGGAAAACCAGGCATCATCTTGGCCAACCAAGCATGCCATCGGTAAGATGAGATGATTTCGGTAGAAATCGATATAGAGATCACCGGAAACGGGTGCACGGGATGGATATGACGGGCAAAACAAGAAGGGTGAGAAAAACTACATAACAGCATGATGCACAAAAAAAAACCCATGCACGTGTGCAAACTACCTCATAGCATCATACAAATAAATATGCCCATGAAACAACACATAACCATGATGCAAAAAGACATGATCACAAACTTGCTCAAATGCAGAAACTAATGCCACCACTGAGTTGGTGGGATTTTTCTACCCCAAAAACATATATAATATGTTAGGGTTGCAGTAGGGAAAACATCACAAAAGCTTTAAGTTAAAACCTGCCTAAAAGGAAGTTGACAGAATTGGCAATTTCAGATTTGAAATGTCCAGATTTGGACTTGCCTAAAACAGAAATGAGTCAAAGCTGGAAAGGAAACGTGGGAAACAGAAAAAATATGCACAAGGGGGAAAGGCGCGGGAGGTCGACAGGTTGCCCCACCATCATAGAGTCGAGGCTAAATGGAAATAAAAGGGGGAGAAAACAGCCCTGAGGATTCAACCAGGTCTCCCAGTGGAACCCCGCACCTGCTACCACCGGGCTATCTGTGGCGATGACAGAGGAAAGGCTCGGCCCTCTACTACTCTGCTGCAGAGGAGGCGCTTTGAGAAAACGAATCTGAGAAAAACAAAAAGGGGGGCGCGCTGGGGTTCGAACCAGTGTCGCCATGTGAGAGCGGGGTCAACCAGCTCGGCTAAGGAAGGGATCTGGTAGGATCCGGGCGCTGCCCACTTGACCCAACTAGCAGGCCTGATCTAAAAACAGAGAAGAACAACACGGCGGCCGGCAACAGCGGCTACTCTGAGGGCTCTGCGCCCTCGGACAAGGCTGGATGTGCACGAGGGGGCACCACGGACTCGAGGAGGGGCAAAACCCGATGGAAATCGTGGCATCTACGCGCGCCAAAACAAACCTGAACCCACTACTACGAGCACGCCAGAGCACGGCGAGCGCGACACGCACATGGATCGGACCCTACTCTACGGGGATCTAACGACGGCGAGAAGGAGCAGGGAGGAAGGGGGTTATACCTCCTTACCCTAGGACACGGAATCGGCGACGGAGACGGGCTGACGGCGACGAGATCGAGCTCTGAATCTCGTCGGGAACTCTGACCGAGAAGAAGACAGGTACAGGGCGTCGTCGGACTTGGCGATCCGGGCCCCCGTAGTCGACGTCGTGGACGTAGTCGACGACGAGGAAGGAGATAGACACGGTGCGGAAGGTTGGGGTGGCCGGAGAGCACGCCGGCGAGGAGGCGCGCTCCCAGATGCGCTCGGGACCGAGCGGGGCTGCGAGCTTGGGTGGATCTCTCACCTGGCGGCGGCGGCGAGAGGGAGAGGGGAACCCTAGGGTTCGGTCTTGACGCGGCGAGGGGATAAGTAGGGCTAGGGCGACGGGGTCGAGCTCGTGCTCTCCGTGCTCGGGGTCCCCATGGCGCTGGCGAGAGGAGGGGGAAAGGTGGGTGAGAAAGATAGGCCGGTCGCCGCCAGTGGGGGCCCTTCGCCACGTGGAAGGGGACTAGCGGGGGTAAGAGCGGCGATGGGTGCGCGAAGGCAGGGAGAGGAAAGCGTGCGGGCTGGCGCGCCTGCTCCATGGGCTGCGGGGCTGCGTGAAGCTGGGCCGGCGGAGTGGCCGGGGGCCCAGGTGGGGAGGAGTGGCTGGGCTGCCACGCTGCTGCTGCAGCCTCCTTTCCTCTTTTCCTTTTTTAAAAATAAAAAGGAAGAGAAAAGAAAGTGCAGAAAGAAAAGAAAAGATTTTGAGTGAAAGGAAAATATCCCCACACTCCTGGAATTCTCCACTATTTAACTAAATTGTAATGGACATTTTAGAGGTAGAAAATAATGCAAGTTTGGAAATGCTTCAAACTTGTGCCATTTTGAACCTAACCATAACAACTTCAAATGAGGAGATATTTGGCGAGGAGTTTTGTGCAACAAGCAAGATTTTCAGGAGAAGAAGAACATTAATTGAGAGAGGGAATATATGGCACTTGAAAAAGAAAGAAGTAGAGGGAAGGAGGGGATGGCAATGCAAAAAGGAATGGCACATGCAACCACATGACATGCAAGGGGAAAAAACCACAACCATATGACATGTAAGGGAAACACCACAATCACATGATAAGAAGGGAAAGCAATATGACAAGAGGCACAAATGCAATATGGCAAAAGGAGCAAAACAAGAAAAAGAAAACCCAACATAACCAAACCAAAAAGACCAAGCATGACAAGAACCCACAAGAATTGGATGAGGTCAAATTGATATATTGCCCAAAAGGGGAAGTTTACATCCAGGGTGTTACAACACTCCACCACTACAAGAGGATCTCGTCCCGAGATCTAGGACTGAAAGAACTCCGGATATTCAGAACGGAGGTGATCCTCGCGCTCCTGTGTAGCTTCTCGGTGGAATGGTGTGACCACTTCACTTTCAGGAATTTGATTGACTTGTTGCGAGTCTTGCGCTCGGTTTCTTCGAGAATAGCAACGGGGTGCTCACGATAAGAGAGATCTTCTTGAAGGTCAATCTCTTCGAAGTTGATAGTGCGTTCAGGAGCCTTGAAGCACTTGCGAAGCTGTGACACGTGAAACACATCGTGCACGTTTGCAAAGTTGGATGGAAGCTCAAGTTGATAGGCGAGATCGCCTCTTTTCCCAATGATCTTGAAAGGACCCACGTATCTAGGGGCTAGCTTCCCTTTGATACCGAAGCGACGAGTACCTTTCATTGGAGAGACGCGGAGGTAGACATGGTCTCCGATTTCAAAAGCCACATCACGGTGCTTATCATCATAATAGCTCTTTTGGCGCGATTGCGCGGCTTTGAGATTCTCACGAATGACCTTGCACATTTCTTCTGCTTCTGTGATCAAGTCATTGCCAAGGAGTTGGCGTACACCTGTCTCAGACCAATTGAGAGGAGTACGGCACTTTCTGCCATAGAGAATTTCGAATGGGGCCTTGCCCGAACTCGCTTGGAAGCTGTTGTTGTAGGAGAACTCGGCATAAGGAAGACAATCTTCCCACTTCATACCGAAAGAAATGACACAAGCCCTGAGCATATCTTCAAGAATTTGATTAACTCGCTCAACTTGGCCACTTGTTTGAGGATGGAAAGTGTCTTGAAGCGAATGTTGGTGCCCATGGCCTTCGAAAAGAATCCCAGAACTTGGAGGTAAAGATGCTGCCACGGTCCTCAAGAGATCACTTGTGGAATGCCGTGCAAAGAGACAATCTGGAGGTGTATAGCTCGCCAACCGAGCTGCGATGATGGATTCTTTGGTAGGAAGAAAATGAGCCACTTTAGTAAGCTTGTCAATGACAACAAAGATAGCATCATTTCCACGCTTGGACTTTGGAAAGCCGATCCACGAAGTCCATTTCAATATGATCAAACTTCCATTCAGGAATAGCAAGAGGTTGAAGGAGACCAGCTGGTCTTTGGTGTTCTGCTTTCACTCTTCTGCAGACATCACACTCATACACGAATTGAGCAATTTCTCGCTTCATTCGAGTCCACCAATATGATTTGCTTGAGGTCATGGTACATCTTCGTACTTCCAGGATGAATGGATAGAAGCGAATTGTGAGCCTCGTTCATAATGACTTTTCGCAGATCACCCTTAGGAACCACAATCCGGTCCTCAAAGAACAGAGTGTCTTTGTCATCAACATGGAAGCACTTATACTTGGAAATGCCCTTGTCGATACCACGTTTCACTTCCTTCACCATGGTATCCAGAAGTTGAGCCTCACGAATCTGATCTTCCAAAGTAGGAGAGACTATGAGGTTGGCAAGAAAGCCTTGAGGAACAACTTGAAGATTCAGCTTGCGGAAAGATTCACAGAGATCCGGTGAAAAGGCTTGAGGATTAGGCATTGCGATAAGCTTTCCTGCTCAAAGCGTCTGCAATGACATTGGCTTTGCCGGAGTATACTCAATACTTGGGTTGTACTCTTGAATCATTTCGACCCATCGAGTCTGCACTGAGGTTGAGGTTAGGCTGAGTGAAGATGTACTTGAGACTCTTGTGATCGGTGAAAATGTCCACTTTCCTTCCCAACAAGAGATGTCTCCAAGTAATCAAAGCATGGACAATCGCCGCCAACTCAAGATCGTGAGTGGGGTAGTTCTTCTCGTTGGGCTTCAATGGCGAGAGGTATAAGCCACAACTCTCTTCTCTTGCATTAACACAAAGACCGAGACCTTGAAGAGAAGCATCACGAAAAACTTCATATGGCTTGGATTCATCGGAGGAGTCGAGCAGAGCTGTGACGAGTTTCTCTTTGAGGGTATTGAAAGCAACGTCACACTCGGGAGACCGGACATACTTCACATGCTTCGGAGGAGGTTGGAAAGAGGCTTTGCAATCTTGGAGAAGTTCTCAACGAATCTTGACAATAGCTTGCAAGACCAAGAAAGCTGCGAGCTGCTTGACATTCGAGGAGGTTCCCAATTCACAATTGCGGACACCTTCTCGGGATCAACAATGATGCCCTTGGCGAGAGATGATATGACCAAGATAAAGCACTTCATCAAGCCGAAATTCACATTTGGAGAACTTAGCATAGAATTGATACTCTCGAGCTTGTCTAGCACCAATCGCAAATGTTTGGCATGATCCTTCTTATTCTTGGAGAAGACCAAAATATCATCAAGATAGACCAAGACGAATTCATTGGTGTAGGGATTGAATATGAAGTTCATCATCCGAGAGAAAGTTGGAGGAGCATTGACGAGGCCGAAAGACATGACAAGATATTCATAAGAACCAAAGCTTGTTCTCAATCTCGTCTTGGGTATATCTTGTTCACGAATGCGAATCTGATGATACCCCATACGAAGGTCAAGCTTAGAGAACACCATAGCACCTTTGAGTTGCTCGAAAAGCTCATTGATGTTGGGAAGTGGATACTTGTTCTTGATTGTCTTCTTATTCGATGGACGGTAATCGACACAAAGTCGGTCCGAGCCATCCTTCTTCGGACAAAAAGAACACCACAACCCCAAGGAGATGAACTCGTCCGATCAAACCAGACGCTCTTGTTCATCGAGCTGCTTCTTCAATTCCTCAGCTCATCAGTCCAAGCTTGTATGGACGCTTGCAAACGGGTTCATGCGTGCTCAAGATCGATAACTAACTCAATCGGCCGATGAGGTGGCATACCCGAAGCTCTTACGGAAAGACATCTTGGTACTCACAAACGATGGAATCGAGAGATGGCATTCAGTTCGCCCTTCTCATTGAGAGAAAACAACCAATGGTTTCATCACGAGAGGCATAGATGATCACATCATTAGAAGAATGAGTCAATTGAATTTCCACAGCAGCACAATCAAGTCGAGCTTTGTCTTTGATAAAGCCATCCATTCCGAGAATAAGATCAATATCCGAGTCGCCAAGAACCACGGTTTAGAAAGAAATCTATAATCACCCATCTTGATAGAAACATCCGGACATAAACATTAGATGTCATTTGCTTGCCCGGGACACAATCTTCAACGGAATAGGAATCTTTTCCGTCACAAATTCATGCTTGGCAACAAAAGGTCTCGAAATGAAAGAAAGCGATGCACCAGTATCAAATAAGACTTTTGCAGGAATATCATTAACTGAGAGATTACCCATTAGCACATCTGAAGAATCCTCTGCCTGAGCTGCATTCATCATATTGACTTTGGCATACTTGGGATTATGCTTGACCACTGCATTGCTGGAAGATTTCACAGGAGGAGGAGGCGGAAGGCGCCTCTGGTTGAAGCACTTGTTCGCATAGTGGCCCTTCTGCTGGCACTTGTTGCAAGTGACCTCAGAGAGCGGACGGTGGTAAGGAGCACTTGACCTTGGAGCTTGAGAATTAGACTTGTTCTGATAACTTGGGTTGGGTGGGTGGGAAGATCCACGGCCACCGAGTTCTTCTTTGGTAAGGCCGACGGAACGGAGGAGGGGCAGATAAAACTTCTGCTGCTTGGCTGCCACTTGAGAGGACGAGGAGGACTGAACGCATCCCCGATTCTCTTCTTAGAAGCCTCGCATTTGAGTTGTGCCGCTTCTTGCTTGAGTGCCATGTTGTAGAAATCATCATACTTATCTCGCTCAAACAGCACAAGAGGTAATTGCAGATCCTCTCTCGCATCACCAACCGATAGATCATACTCCTTTCATCGTGTACATCTTGCTTAGCCAAACGAAGCGAGCTTCGAACTGGATATTGTATTGATAGATGACAAGGTGCCTTGCTTGAGATTGCGGAACTCCTCACGCTTGCTCTCCACAACACTCTTGAATGTGATGAGCTCGAAATCACGGCGAAACTCATCCCGTAATGACACGGCCTCCTCTGGAATCTTTGTATTGTCGGAACCACTCAGCAGCTTGATCCTTGAGTTGAAACGATGCAAACTTGACAAAGTCCTCGTGTCCGACATTGCTACATATCAAAGTGCTTGCAGATATCCACTAACCAATCGCCGCCGCTCGTGGCCTCAACACGTAAACCCGAAAGACTTCGCCGATTAGCGAGAAACCGATCGAGAGTAGCAAAGTGTGGTTGATTGCTGCCTTGACCTTGATTGCCTTGATTGCCTTGCCTCGAGTACGTTCTTGCAAGAGCTGCAAAATCATCGAGCATTGGCATTGGTGGCTGCCATGATAGCTTGCCGGGCCTCAAGGCGGAGGTGGAGGTGGAGGTTGATGATCCCCATCATTGCGATCCGGATTCGAGGCGCGTTGGCGGAGCCATCCTGAAGAGGGTGACATCCGTTAGTCCTTTGATAGACAAATGATAAGTAGAATCAACGGATAGAAATTGCAACATATAGTCTTTACAATAAACATTCGAACAAGAATGAACGAATGAATTCCAAAGTTAATCATCACACGTCCAATAAGGTGAGAAGCCACTTAGATAAAGGATGTGGAAACAACAACTGTCTTAGAAACAATTCGAATATCACAACTGAAAACAAAAGGTTGGCTTCTAGAATGAGCCGGAACAAACACATGATAGAGATTTCGCCCAAAGTGTTCGTGGTGGGGCTCACACGGGCACGACGTATAGCGGACGTCACGAATGACTAACAAGACGTCCCCGAATCAGCATAGCCAAGGATTCTTTAAGACGCCTCGCGACCATCAGAATCGACCGTGAATGAGCGGATCACTAAACTTTGAACCCCAATCTCAAATCATACATCTGTCGGAAAGAATATCCTGTAAGCTACTAGAATTCCCACCTATAAACTCTCGAAACTTTCTGGTTATGCAATCTGGTGTTGGGGATACAGGGACACAAAATATATCACCCAAACTAACAATACCTAGATCCAAATTGTATCCATCCGTCAACACATAACCAAGAAATCCTCGGAAATCGTGTACCTCGACCTTGAAAAAACATCCGTTATACAAGTCATGGCAATACTCCCTCGCCACAAGATCGGGCTATCGGGGTTATCTCACCAACAACTGCATAAAAGAGATTTCGATGTCGGCAAAACTCGTGTATTCCAGAATCGCAACGATAAAATTGTGACGACAACACCTCGGAGCTCAACTCCCGGGACACCGCCACAACCCCTAAATGTCGAGGCACCAAGAACAATGTTCTCGTCACAAAACCATCGGAACGATTCCAAGATACCCACGTGATCCTAAAAAATTTTTAGTGAAAATTGAGAAGAGGAGAGTCAAAACTCTCGTCAGATACCTCACCAGAGCGATTTAAGGACTGGAAGTAAAAAGAATCCTACTCTCCGATATATATAATCCTAAGACTCAAAACATTTTCCATTCTAGACTCAACAACGTCGACAAACAATCTAGTAGGGGCTCCTAAGTCGGGAAGGCTCGATTACCAACTTATAACGCCCGATGCGGCTATATCTCCCACGTGTCGAGGCACGACTTAGAGGCATAACCGCATTGAAAGCAATGTCGCAAGTGAGGTAATCTTCACACAACCCATGTAATAATGAAGGAAAGAGATACATAGTTGGCTTACAATGCCACTTCACACAAGACTTTATTGAACATACATCATACGAGTACACTCAAGGTCCGACTACGGAACCAAAATAAGAGAAGATACCCCACATGCTAACACAGATCCCGAATCGTCCCAACTGGGCACCACTCTCGATCATCTGAAACGACACATAGTAACGACCACGTTCCTCGTCGAACTCCCACTTGAGCTCGGTGGAATCGCTCTGACCGCCTCATCGGAACTCGCAACTGTTTTGGAAGTATCCGTGAGTCACGGGACTCAGCAATCTCACACCCGCGAGATCAAGACTATTTAAGCTAATAGGAAGGACATAGTAGTAAAGTGGAGCTGCAGCAGCGACTAGCATATATGGTGGCTACATCGCAAAAGAGAGCGAGAAGAGAAGCAAAGCACGGTCGTGAAACTAGTATTGATCAAGAAGTGATCCTGAACTACTAACGCCGACATAACTCCAACACCGTGTTCACTTCCGGACTCACGAGAAGAGACCATCACGGTAACACACGCGATTGATGTGTATTTTATTTGAGGTCAACTTTAGGTTTTCTACAACCGACATTAACAAATTCCCATCTCGCCTCATAACCGCGGCACGGCTTTGAAAGATATTACCTGCAGGGGTGTCCCAACTTAGCCCATTATAAGCTCTCACGGTCAACGAAGGATTATTCCTTCTACCGGAAGACCCGATCAATCTCGAATCCCGGACTACAAGACATTTCGACAGCAATAAAACAAGACCAAAGAAGCCGCCTGACAGCCGACAAATCCCGATAGGAGCTGCACATATCTCGTTCTCGTGGCACATCCGGATGAACACTACGTCGGCAACCGAAGATGCCCCAAGTTGCCTCGGGTGGCACCGCAAGTGGCTCTAGTTTGGACCAACACTCGAGGAGCATTGGCCCGGGGTTTAAAATAAGATGACCCTCGGGCTCATGAAACCCGGGGAAAAGGCTTAGGTGGCAAATGGTAAAACCAAAGTTGGGCCTTCTTTGACGAGTCTTATTCAAAGCGAACTGTCAAGGGGTCCCATAAATCACCCAACCGTAAGGAACGCAAAATCAAGGAACATAACACCGTATGGCGGAAAACTAGGGTGGCAAGGTGGAACAAAACACACTGCATAAGGCCGAGCCTTCCACCCTTTACCAAGTATATAGATGTATTAAACATATAGCGAGATATATATATTGTGATATCCCCAACAAGTAAAACATGTTCCAAAAGGAACAACATCTCCATGTTCCAACAAGGAACAAACTTCAGCTTCACCGCAACTAACAACGCTATAAGAGGGGCTGAGCGAAGCGGTAACATAGCCAAACAACGGTTTGCTAGGAAAGGATGGTTAGGGCTGACATGGCAATATGGGTGGCATGACATATCAAGTGGTAGGCATCGCAACATAGGCATAGCAAAAGAGCGAGCATCTAGCATAGCAAAGATAGAAGTGATTTCGAGGGTATGATCATCTTGCCTGCAATGTTCTCGAGTTGTCGAAAGTCCGATCCTCGGCGTTCTCAACAGTTCCTCGCTCACGTACTCGTCTCCGGCTCTACCCAAAGCAACAACAAAACAAGGAACCACAATAAATCACGGTGCAATGCACAATCAACATGATGCAAAACACAATATGATATGCACGATGGGATATGCAAAGCGTATGTGCACTCCGGAAGGTAAATGGAAAACCAGGCATCATCTTGGCCAACCAAGCATGCCATCGGTAAGATGAGATGATTTCGGTAGAAATCGATATAGAGATCACCGGAAACGGGTGCACGGGATGGATATGACGGGCAAAACAAGAAGGGTGAGAAAAACTACATAACAGCATGATGCACAAAAAAAAACCCATGCACGTGTGCAAACTACCTCATAGCATCATACAAATAAATATGCCCATGAAACAACACATAACCATGATGCAAAAAGACATGATCACAAACTTGCTCAAATGCAGAAACTAATGCCACCACTGAGTTGGTGGGATTTTTCTACCCCAAAAACATATATAATATGTTAGGGTTGCAGTAGGGAAAACATCACAAAAGCTTTAAGTTAAAACCTGCCTAAAAAGGAAGTTGACAGAATTGGCAATTTCCAGATTTGGAAATGTCCAGATTTGGACTTGCCTAAAACAGAAATGAGTCAAAGCTGGAAAAGGAAACGTGGGGAAACAGAAAAAAATATGCACAAGGGGGAAGGTATTTGGGAGGTCGACAGGTTGCCCCAACATCATAGAGTCGAGGCTAAATGGAAATAAAAGGGGAGAAAACAGCCCGAGTGGGGATTCAACCCGGTCTCCCAGTGGAACCCCGCACTGCTACCACCGGGCTATCTGGCGGCGATCGACAGAGAAAGGCTCGGCCCTCTACTACTATCGCCGCAGAGAGGCGCACCGAGAAAACGAATACGAAAAAACAAAAAGGGGGAGGGCGCTACTGGGTTCAACCAGTGTCGCCATGTGAGAGAGCGGGGTCAACCAGCTCGGCTAAGGAAGGGATCTGGTAGGATCCGTGACGCCCACTTGACCCAACTAGCAGGCCTGATCTAAAAACAGAGAAGAACAACGGCGACGCCGGCGAAGCAACGGCGGCTACAGGGGCTCTGCGCCCTCGGACAAGGCTGGATGTGCACGAGGGGGCACCACGGACTCGAGGAGGGGCAAAACCCGATGGAAATCGTGGCATCTACGCGCGCCAAAACAAACCTGAACCCACTACTACGAGCACGCCGGAGCACGGCGAGCGCGACACGAACATGGATCGGACCCTACTCTACGGGGATCTAACGACGGCAAGAAGGAGCAGGGAGGAAGGGGGTTATACCTCCTTACCCTAGGACACGGAATCGGCGACGGAGACGGGCTGACGGCGACGAGATCGAGCTCAATCTCGCCGAACTCGACCGAGAAGAAGACAGTACAGGCGTCCGTCGGACTTAGCGATCCGGGCCTCAGAGTCGACGTCGTGGGCGTGGTCGACGACGAGGAAGGAGATAGACACGCGGAAGGTTGGGGTGGCGGAGAGCACGCCGGCGAGGCGCAGCTCCCAGATCGCGCCGGGACCGAAAGCGGGGCTGCGAAGCTTAGGTGGATCTCTCACTGGCGGCGGCGGCGAGAGGAGAGGGAACCCTAGGGTTCGGTCTTGACGCGAGAGGATAAGTAGGGCTAGGGCGACGGGTCGAGCTCGTGCTCTCCGTGCTCGGGTCCCCATGGCGCTGGCGAGAGGAGGGGAAAGGTGGGTGAGAAAGACAGGCGGTCGCCGCCAAGGGGGCCGACGCGCCACGTGGAAGGGACTAGCGGGGTAAGAGCGGCGATGGGTGCGCCAAGGCGGGAGAGGAAAGCGTCTTGGTGGCTACCGCCCCATGGGCTGCATGGGTGCGTGAAGCCGGGCCATGGAGTGGCCGGGGCCCAGTGGGGAGGAGTGGTGGGCTGCACGCTGCTGCTGCAGCCTCCTTTCCTCTTTTCCTTTTTTAAAAATAAAAAGGAAGAGAAAAGAAAGTGCAGAAAGAAAAGAAAAGATTTTGAGTGAAAGGAAAATATCCCCACACTCCTGGAATTCTCCACTATTTAACTAAATTGTAATGGACATTTTTAGAGGTAGAAAAATAATGCAAGTTTGGAAATGCTTCAAACTTGTGCCATTTTTGAACCTAACCATAACAACTTCAAATGAGGAGATATTTGGCAGGGAGTTTTTGTGCAACAAGCAAGATTTTCAGGGAGAAGAAGAACATTAATTGAGAGAGGGAATATATGGCACTTGAAAAAGAAAGAAGTAGAGGGAAGGAGGGGATGGCAATGCAAAAAGGAATGGCACATGCAACCACATGACATGCAAGGGGAAAAAACCACAACCATATGACATGTAAGGGAAACACCACAATCACATGATAAGAAGGGAAAGCAATATGACAAGAGGCACAAATGCAATATGGCAAAAGGAGCAAAACAAGAAAAAGAAAACCCAACATAACCAAACCAAAAAGACCAAGCATGACAAGAACCCACAAGAATTGGATGAGGTCAAATTGATATATTGCCCAAAAGGGGAAGTTTACATCCAGGGTGTTACAAAGAACCATTGCTTGGACCTATTGATCGCCATTTTTTAGGCATCACTAACGATAAGCATGCATCAACGAGAGGACGATGGACAATTGCACATACTAGGAGGCTTGCGATAGATATTAACCAGGGTATTTATTCACTAATACCGATGTGAAATTGATTTGTTGGTGAGAATATATTAGAAGATGTGGAATTTGTTGAACTTTCATTGTATTTCCTTGTACATATTTTATATTAATGAAAATAACATAGAAAAATTGTTCTACGGTTTCAGCTAAAAAAGTATATTAAAAAAGTATATTAGAAGAAGCATATATATACATGGTTTGGCCATTTAGTAGCAACTCGCTACAGTGACACCATAGTTTTCGTGGAGTTGACTTGAAATATATGATGCTTCCAGCCTTCCACATATACAATTCAGTACCCCCGCCACCGCAGGTCATTTTATCCTTTTGTTCCCGTGAAAATAAACCGGACGTATTATTCACCGAACACACCACTTGGGCATCCATTCGAGTCCAACCAAAAACATTTGTAGAAACACCCGCGACGTCTTTCTCACGGGTTTATTAAAACATACGCAAATCAGGGGGTTTCATAATTCAGATTCCATGAGGCCTGCACGAGAGTGAAAGCAAGATCGCACCGTCTGTCTCACGGTTTCACATCAACATCGACAACCCTCTTTCTTCTAAACAAACAAGCAAACATCGACAACACTCCAACACGCACCTCACCTCACTAACCCGTTTGCTAAACCAGCAAAGAAGCTGAATTAGTGGTAGGTCTCAAGTAAGTCGCTCACACGTCCACGCTTCTTTCACAGAAGAAGAAGAAGAAGAATTGCCGTCGGCAGGCCCAGCACGGCCCAGAGGGTCAGCGTGATCGGTCTCCTCCCTGCCGGCGTACCGCAGCTGTGAAGCTCACGCAATGGCAGCTCCAGATTTTTTTATCCGTCGCCATCCTCCCACCTCGCTCTAGCTAAATAAATCTCCATTGCCCTTTTCCCCAAATCAATTGACCACCATTTTATAGACTCCGAACCTTCTCTCTCCCACCTCCTCTCTCTCACCCCCCCCCCCCCCCCCGCCCTCTAGTCCCTAAACCCCCAAATCAGAGAGAGAGAGAGAGCAAAGCAGAGCTGTAGTGCGTGCGTGTGTGAGAGAGAGAGTTGAGCTGGGTTCCTTTCTCTCACTAGATCTGTCCACTGGTGGTGGCCTTTGCCCAAAGCCGCCCCTGCCCCGGCCTTCTTGCTTGCCTGCGCTGCGGTGTCACCCACTGGCCACTCCCTCCCTCCCACTCTCTATGCGTGCTCCGCCCCTGCCTCCATGTGCTGCTCTCGCCGCTCTAACTAACCACCACCCGCACCGCACCGCAATGCCAAGCTTGGCGTCACTGGATTCGCGCGCACGGCATTGCAATGCCGCTGCGGATCGAGGCGTGACGGACTAGCCAGCCGGCCGAGACGAGCAAGGAAGATATCGTCTGGTCCGGTTCTGTTGGGGGGCGGTTGGCTGCTTGCTTGGCTGATTCCTCTCGACCGCAGCACCCGCCGCCGCCGGCATGTTCAAGTCGGCGAGGTGGCGCGGCGCCGGCAAGGCCAAGGCCGTGTTCAAGCTGCAGTTCCACGCCACCCAGGCACGATCCCCGCTCTTCTCCGGAAGAAGCAGAGTTTTGGTTTTGATTTTCGCATTCGATTTGAGGCGTGACGGAGGGCGTGCCCTTGTGGTTCTGCAGGTGCCGGAGCTGGGGTGGGAGTCCATGACGGTGGTGGTGACGCCGCAGGACGTGGGCCGGCCCACGGCGCGGACGGAGCGCGCGGAGGTCGTCGACGGCGCCTGCCGCTGGCCCGCCCCGATCTTCGAGGCCACCAAGCTCCCCTCCGGCAAGGCGGCCGCCGGCGACAAGATCTATCAGTTCCTCGTCTACGAGACCGTAAGCGACCGGCCGGCCCCACATTAATCATCAATTTAAAGCGACTGCGCTCGATTTTGACTCGCAATGCCGTGCGGTTCGTGCAGGGGTCGGCCAAGGCGGCGCTGCTGGGGGAGGCGACGGTGAACATGGCCGAGTACGCGGAGGCGTTCAAGCCGTCGGCGGTGACGCTCCCCCTCAAGGGCAGCCCCGCGCCCGGCGCGCTGCTGCACGTGAGCACCCATCCCCCCACCTCTTAAAAAGCTTGCGGCGTTTTCCTGTGACCTGTGACGGCGACGCGCTCGCGGCTCCTGATCTTGATGGTTGCTGCTGTTGTTCCTTGTGACAGGTGACCATCCAGCGGGTGGTGGGTGGTGCCGGCGGTGGGTGCGGTGACGACGGGAGGTAGGTCGCCTTGCGTCGCGTTGGTTGGAGATTAGTTTAGACACATCCGCTGCATTCTGGTTTGAGCTTTAAGAGATCATCTCATCTCATCTCATCCCTCATCAACCAGATTCACTTAGACATTGCTGCTAGCTGCATTGTGCTTGTGCCATCGCAACCAGATTCATTTAGGAATCGGTGCCTGCCGCATTTCGGTGTGAGCCTTAGGCATGATGCATTTGCTTTGATTCAGGCGTTGATTGTGTAATTGGTTACTGATTCTTGCTCTTTGCGGCGACAGTGAGAACGGCGACACGGCAAAGTCTTCACCGCGGAGGACGCTGCAGAGCCAGCTGAGCCGGTGCGAGGACGAGGAAGCCGAGAAGGCGAGGTCGCTTGCTGCTGATTCGATGAGCCCTGTGCATGTAAGTAACCAGTGAGGCCTAGCGGGGAGGAGTCCTTGAGAGCTTTCCTTTTTTGATCCATCATCATTGCATTGCTCTGTTTCATTTCTGTTTTGTTTTTTTTAGAAAAGGTTTCATTTCTGTTGATGCCCAAGAAAGAGAGCTTTTGGCATGCTAAGCATATTGCCAAGAAAAAGGGAAGCTACGTTTGTCTAGTTGATCATTTCGGGGGGTCACATTTGCTGCGTGGTGCTTTTTGTTTGAGATCTGAATTTCTCATTCCTGTAGAGAAGGGGAGAATTTGGAACTGAACAGTGCATGTATTATGTCATCTTCCCCTATGTTCATCAGATAGTAACTGATGGCTTTCTTGTACAGGATGGATTGGTGATAAGCAAACCACCAGGGATGAGGTTTCCCTTGAGAAGAAATATGCCGGCATCTGTTGAGCCGGCTGGCCACCTCCACAACGCCAATGGCTTTGACGCCGTTTCGTTGTCGGGTTCAGATGGGAGCTCAGGAAGATTCACTCCCAAAACCAGTGCGAACATGCATAGCACATTTCTTCAGGATGCGACCAATGTCCTCTCGCCTTTTGCCAACAATGGCGCCTCGAGAAACCCGTTGAGCTCTGGTGACTGGTCAGGAAGCTCAGCCCCTGATGCTAGCACTGATGGGTCGACGAGCAACTCGGGTGAGACAGGGTTGAGAGGTGCAGAGGATGATGTAGAGAAGCTGAGAAGTGAGATAGGGACTTTGACAAGAAAACTGGATGTCTCAGACATGGAGTTGCAGACACTCAGAAAGCAAATTGTTAAAGAGAGTAGGCGAGGTCAAGATCTTTCCAAGGAAATGAGTACCTTGAGGGATGAGAGGGATGCACTCCGAAGAGAATGTGAAGGCCTTAGAGGAATGAGGAAGACGATCCATGATGCAAATGGATCAGGTAAACGGCTGTCAGACGGGGAAGATCCCTGGTCTCAGGTTGAGGAGCTGAAGCAAGAGCTGGGCCATGAGAAGAATTTAAATGCAGATCTACGTGTACAGCTACAGAAAATGCAGGAGTCCAACTCTGAGCTGCTTCTGGCTGTGAAGGATCTTGATGAAATGCTCGAGCAAAAGAACAGAGATATGTCCATTTTGCAAGAAGAAACAGTAGAGGATCCCCAGGAGGCACAATATGAGCATGCACTGTCAAATGTGCACAGTGCTGGACACAAGATGGACATGTCTGAAACAAGCTCGTACCAAGAGAAGGAGGACGAGCTTATGCTGGATGCATTGGTGAAGAAGAGTGACGGCATCACTAGTTCGGAACTACAAGAGAAGATTCTTGAACTGAGCGATGAAATCGAGCTGTACAAGAAAGATCGTGAGGATCTTGAGATGCAAATGGAGCAGCTTGCACTTGATTATGAGATTCTGAAGCAAGAGAACCATGACATCTCTTCGAGGCTTGAACAAACACAACTGAGAGAGCAGCTAAGGATGCAGTACGAGTGTTCAGCACATTTGTCTATAATAAGTGATCTTGAGGCCAATGTTGAGAATCTGGAGAATGAACTCCAGGAACAATCTCAAAGATTAGAGGCTGATATAGCAGAAGTACTGGCTGCAAAGGTTGAGCAAGAGCAGAGGGCCATAAAGGCCGAGGAGTCTCTGAGGAAGGCACGGTGGAACAATGCTACTACTGCCGAACGACTTCAGGAGGAATTCAAGAGTTTATCTTCACAAGTATCTTCTGCTTTCAGTGCCAATGAACGGCTGCTTGTGCAATCAAGAAAAGAGGCAGCAGAACTACAGTTGCAGAAGAGCCAGTTGGAAGAATTACTGCAGAAGGCCCACGAAGATGCCGCATCAGTCCAAGAACAACACCGGGTGAAGATTCAGCAGTTACTTACCCTAGTGGATTTCAAGTCAAACGAGATAGATAGGCTGGTGGTGGAGCTCAAGAGCAAGACCGACGGGTTCGAGAACCAGAAGAGAAGTGATGAGTCAAAGTTAAATGATCTATCAGAAGAAATTGAACAGCTCAAAGCCAAGATCGACAAGCTATCAGATGAGAGAGACAAACTTGTGGAAAGGAATGAGCAGAAAGACATGGAATTGGCTGCAAATGGTGAAAAGGACATGGTCTTGCAAGACAAAACTGCTGAAATTACTTTGCTCAATAAAGAGCTTGCATTGCTCAAGGACCAAATGCAGACATATTTGGAGGAGCTAAACACTCTGAAACGCTCCAAGAGTGAAAGGGATGAGACAATAGGGAAGCTACAAATAACTATTGGATCGTTGAAACTCCAGTACGACAATATGAAGAACTCGTTGTCCACAAAGGAGGCTGAGAAAAGCAACCTTGCTTCTCAGGTGCTGAAGCTGAGAAGAGCCCTTGAAAGCAGGGAAGGTGCCAAGGAAAATGGTGTCACTTCAGATACAACGGTAAGTATCGAAAACCAGATATATTTGTAGCAAAACAGTAATATTCTATGATTAGTTTACTCTCTGTACTAACTTTTCATGCTAGCTTTCTCTCATATGCGTAACAAAGAAGGCATATGTAAATAGATAGACCAACAATTGAAAACTTTCCACAAACAACCAACAAAAATTATTCTGAACAAAGAAAATCATAGAATATTTCCACAAGAACTCTCATTTAAACCAGTAGGTGTACCTTCCTTTTTGTATTTAAGTCAGCATGCTGGACAGTGCACACACTCTTAAAACCCATGAGTTTGTGGGTTGTCAACACAAATAAGTAGGTGTCACTGTGTAGAGATTTTCCATTATTACGTGTTTTTTGCACATGGGAAGATAAATCTGGCTCTAGCTACTTATATCCACTATTATGCTGTACAACCTGCTTCCTAGAGGAGAGGGACAGCTTTGAATGGAGGTCCCCACCAGTGAGAATATGATATTTCAGTGCTTGGAGCTGTTGGGCCTTTTCATAGCAATGCTCATGCTGCAATCATACACTTTGGTGCCTCGAAAGTGACACACCATGTTATGCTTTGCAGGATAATCAGCACACTAATTCGAAGCGCATCAAGCACGACACCGTCAGCACTGTGAGCGGTGACGCCACGCCAAGCGCCAACGGACACAGCAATGGCCACGACACGAGGTTATCATCTTGAATTAAATTACCGCATTCGGTCTTCTTAGCTTTATATCCAGTTATACATATAGGAGCAAATGTGACTGACATACTTTGCTGTTGTTGATTTTCTCGCTGCCAGGGGTGCTGCTGAGCAGTCCTCAAAGGAGCTGGAGTCTGTGAAGGAGATGAACAAGGCGATGCAGCAAGAGCTGAACGAGCTGCACGAGCGGTATTCGGAGATAAGCCTCAAGTTCGCGGAGGTGGAAGGTGAGAGGCAGCAGCTGGTGATGACGGTGCGGACGCTGAAGAACTCGCTGAGATGATCGATCCATGGCTGCTGCCTGCTCAGTGCTCACTCACCCACATGTAGCTTCAGGATTAGGTGATGATACCCGCCCTCCCCAAAGGAGGGTTTTGTATAGGCGAGCAGCTGGATGGTGATGGAAACATCATCTAGGGGCTTGCAGAGGCCAGGCATGCACCCTGGTAGCAGGGTCATGTGGCCTGTCACAATACACAGCATGTAGATCCATTCCCCCACACAATAATGTTTCTGTGTTTTTTCCTCTTCGGCATTGATGTGTGCAGGATGTGTCAGTTGTTGTGCGTGCCTCTAGAGAGAGCCCAGTGTGTGTGTGTGTGTATGTGTTGTATAATTCTCCTGATGTTTGGCTGTGCTGGAAGAAAGAAAAGTGAGAGATAAAAGAAATGAAGGGACAATTTGAACCTTTTCTTCTGAAGCAACTAACGATTTGAACTTGGACTCGCAGCCTATCGATGTTCCTGTCTATCTGGCCGAAGTTACACGGAAATTTCGTATCACCCCTGGGTCGCTCGTCAGGGCGGCTTTCTCGCTGATCTCCCGGCGCCACCGCCTCCCAGTGCTCCTCCCGCCGTGGCCGCAGGCGACCGCTGCCGCGGCTGCGACAGGCCCTGCTTCCTTGTTTTCTTTGGCTCTCCCTATCTCCGTCCAGGCGTCTCGGCAGATCACCACGGTTGTCTGCGGCCGCCCGGCGCAGCGTCTCCCTGCGCTCTTGCGTCCCATCTTCGGTCCTCCCAGGTGCCAGTTTTTTTTTTTTTTTGAGAGAATATAGTTTTAAATACATGAACCCAACAAGTACAAAGAGATGTTACTCTCCTCCCGGTATTATGGTACCCGGTTTCTTAGCCCCGGCGGTTACCCAAGTGATGGCTTCATTTTTGATGTTGTTGAACAAAGTTAGGGGTGACGAGCTCTTGTTACGAAAAATGCGGGCGTTCCTCTCGTTTCAAATGATCCATCCAATGAGCATGGTAAGGGATGCTATTGCTTTTCTGTTGGGAGTGCCCATACTCGATTGGCTCACTCATCAATCCTTAATTGAGTCCGGAAGGTGCCATGTCAAAGTGTAAGGTTGACGAGGTTTAGCCAGCCGTTGACCAAATTCCAAATCGAAGAGTGAAGCGACACTCGACGAAGAGATGCAGCCCGGACTCCGGCGCCCGTTTGCAGAGGGGGCAAAGATGACAATTTGGCCATCCCCGTCGTGCTAGGCGATCGGCGGTCCAAATCCGGTCCTAGATGGCAAGCCACGCTAAGAACTTCACCTTGTGTGTGCCCAGACTTTTCACACCGTGTGATCCATAGAAGAGTATAAGGTTCCGAAGAATTGCGTCGAGTAAGCAGTCGCCGCCGAGTATTGGCCATTCATAGTGTGCTTCCAGGAGATCTCGTACTCTGCATGTTCCTCTAGGTGGAAGTCTGATATAGCGTCCAAAACTCCACAAATTGGTGGATGTGTGACACAGTGTGAAGTTGTTAGACATCTTGATTTTGGAGATCCACGCACCCTCTTTGATGACTTTCCTGACCTTTCAGTTTTTTCATGTGGATACTTCTTGGATGAGAGATGCAATATCCTTCGGCTTCCGGCCATGAACCCAAGGGTGCATCCCAGGAGGGGGTTTGAGCCCCATTCTAGTTGTGGCCATGGACCATGTTGGTTGTACCTAACAGTGATGGCATTTTGTTTTTTTCTTGAAACGAGGCAAAAGATTTTCCATTTTCATTGATTAAGAAGAAGAGAGTTGCCCGGTTAATTAACGGAAACCCGGGCGAAAACCGATACAACCCGCCCACAGAAAAGGGCACACTGGCCGACCTGCACTCGCAAGACTACACATACTGGCCGACCTGGCACTCGCAAGACCACACACACCGCCGAGGAGCGGACACCGTCATGGTTGCCCGCAATGTCATCGCCATCGCCTCTCCTCGAGCAGGCAACTCCGACTTCGTCGCTGACGACCCGTCAAGACCCCCTCCGAATGAACGAAACCCGAGGACCTTGCCAGCCAAAGCCAAACAATCGACCAAGACATCGAGGACCGGCAGCTCCGACTTTGTTGATGTGCATTACAGGAGAAAGTTGCAAGCCTCGCACCGACCTAGTCCATCGCAATCTCCGGAGAGCACCGTCCGCTGAAACCGCCCTCATGGAGTCATCGTTGTCGCAGGGGCCCAGCCCCGCGCAGCTTCGACTTCTCTGTCACAGCGAGAAACAAACATAGGCGCACCCATTGGCGCACCGGACCGTCGGCATCAGGAGGACTAGCCGCGACCCAACTCTACACACCACCATCATCGTTGCCGCACGAGTCGCAGCGTCAACCACTTGCATCACCGGTTGGACACCAGCCAACCTTGATGCCGTGCACGTGCAGCCCAGGGAAAGCACGGAGGGGAACTAGTCTTCAAGACGACGCCCCCAAGGAGGAGGCACTGCTGGAACGACGCCGTCGCCCGACCCTGCTGCTGCAGCGCCAAAGGACACTAGCCAACCTTGATGGCATTTTGTGGTTTCATCGCAGAAGGAATTGTGTGAAAACCCTTGATCTAACTTGAGGCAAGCTGCCGTGGAGAGGAGAGAGGAAAAAGATGGTAGCTTGCAGAGCCAATGTGCATCTTGCAGAGGAGGCAGCAGCTTCAGGGTGAGAAGGTGTGGTCCATGGATGAAAGTGGCAATGCTCATTGATGTTGGAAGAGAGAGAGGGAGGGAGAGAAAGAAGAAAGGGTAAACTTGATGTCATATGAGAAGAAAATGTATGGAGAGAGAAGAAGATAGCTCACGTCACAAGGCTATGGGCATAGATTGAATACAAAACTGAATGGTAGCTTCATTTTCACGTTCAAGTTCCGGCCCGCGTGGATGGACACGGCTCGGGCTCGGGCGACTCGGGCGACTCCCGTGGCGTCCACCGCGTGCCTGCCGCCGGTGACCGTCTCCGGTGGGGGGCGCGTAGGGGGAAGGTTTTGGGCACTCGCCGACTGCGGAGGACGAAGACGACGGGACTGCTCCGAATCTCGCCGAACTCTACTCACCGACGCCGTCGTCGGTCATCTGTGAAGCTTCGATCCAGGTTATTCGAAGACGGCGGCTGCGATTGTCGATGGCATTGTGCCTATTGATGATCCAGCACGGCAAGGTTTGGGACCAGCGGACAAGATCGAGATCGTCCGACGCATTGTTCATCGACGAACGGCGGCAACGGCGGTCCGGCCATGGAAGGGGCCGATTCCAAAGGTATTTTTACCAAAACCTACTCGTCCGATTTCTTAATGAAGGTTCATGGCAAGTGGTGAAGCGGAAGAAATCTCGGCGATCGCTGGCGGCGCAGTGCCGCGCCGGCGATCGACAGTAACAGCCGTGATCCGCATCGATCGGATCTCGCTTGAATTCCCCGCTTAGCGCTAATGGGCTTCGTGAGGGCCCATCCGCTAACACACATTTGGGCCAAAGGAATGAGCTTGGGGTTGGGCGGATTAGCCGGGTCTCGGACCCGTGCAAAACCGTGGCCATCGAGGTGCACGGGATCGCATTGATCGGGAGATATCTCATGCACGCATCGCATCGCCGCTGCCGATGCGCGGCTAGGGTTCGCCGACGCGTAAAGTAGGCTTTCTGCTGCCGCTGCTCGACGGTGTCGGCGGGGAATCCGGCTTGTCGTGGCGGTCCGCCGGTAGCCGGCGAGGTAGACATGCCGCCAAGGCACCGCCGCCGCCAAAGGTCCTCCTCCGCGAAGACGCTGCTAGGGCCGCGCAGGGGTTCAGCTGCGGGCGTGCCGCCTTCGGCCGCGGCTTGCGGCGCCATTGCCGCGCGCGACGGCTCAGCCAGGCTGCAGGGATCGCGCCGGTTGCGACGGCCAACGCCAGGCTGCGGTACCGCCATCGCATGGGGCTGCGCCACCTCCGACACGCAGGCCGTGGCCTCGCAAATGGCGGCCGGGCGGGAGGAGCTGCCACCGGTGGCGCCGCCGCGGACAAAGCGCTGCGTTATGGGGACAGCCGCAACCTCCTCGTGGTCGATGGGCGACGACGGTTACGATGCTTATGGATGTGGTCTTCATCGGGTTCGCTGCTCACCGTGGTGGGCGCAGGTTATGCTTGGACCGATAATGGTACCGCTGGCCGTGGTTTTCAAGGGCCGCCGGGAACTTTGTTGAAGGCGCGGTTGGCCCGACACGCCCGGGCCGCCTGTGGTGGTCGTGGTGGCTACCGGCGCCCCCGCGTAACCTGCCCGGGGCCACGGGTTCGACAGCATCGAGATGTCCACCGATGCCGATGGTCTAAATCAGCGGTGGTGGAGACGGCTAAGGCTCTCGCCGATGTGCCTGTACCGATGATCGTGCAACCGGATGAAACGGAGTCTGATAAAGGTTCGGAGAAGGCCGGAGGTGACAAGCTGTCCAAGTGGGCGGCTAAGAAGAAAAACTTGTCTGTTTTCGGTGCGGGAGACGGGTCACTTCATGGTTGATTGCTCGCTGAGTTATGTGATATTTGTCGAAACCTAAGCATGTGGCGGCTGAGTGTCCGCTTCTTCTCGGCCCCAAACCGACACTTAATATCTATGGACTATGTTGCTCGGAGTTGATGTTCTTCGAGTCACCATACGTGGCTCGGTGGCTCTCGCCATTGAGACCTCCTTCCCGGGTGGTTAAGGTGGTCACCGGACCACCCACCGAAGCCCAGATTATTCAGCAGCTAAGGGAGTTGGCTCCGGGAATTTCAAATGGTCTTTATTGAAACTTTCAGATAAGTCTTACAAAGTGGATTTCCTTCTAAGAGGATCAAGAGGATTCTAAAGTTTGGTATGAGTCGGGTTATGGAACTAGCTTTGTGTTGCAGTTTAATGAGTGGAAAAGAAAGAGCCATAGGGCACCCCTCCGACTCAGATCCGGTTCGTTTTCGGGGCACCCTCGAGCCCCTGGATGATTTCTTTGTCACATGGAGCTTGGGGTCCTTGCTCGGTAAGACAGAGCAGGTTGATATGCCCTTTACTCGTGCTCACGGGGTGGCTCGCTTGTTGGTTAGCGTGGCTAACATTCAGTTCTTGCCGGATGTGGTCAGATGGTGTCATGAGGGTATTGCTTACATGTTGAATGTCGAGTATGAGGACCCGGACTTATTTCAGGATTTTGAGGAGATGCGTCCTATGGATACTTCTGAGGGGGGAGGTGCCTCTGGAAACCATGGAGATGATGCACCTAGTGATGGTGACAGGGTTCCAGTGCCCGTGGATTCGCTCTGCCGTGAGTCGACTCAGGGAAAACGCCGGTTTCAAAGACCGCCCAACATGCTTCACTTGGTTCTCAGAGGTGCTTTCTCAGCCTCGCCTTTGGAGTGATCGTGTGGATTTGGATGACCTGTCGAGCATGTGCCTCCGTGATCTCGGAGATCCGTGGCGTTGATGGTCCAGAGGGATTAGCTGCACAGAGGTTCGCGCTTCCTCCTTCATCGCCGGTGCCTCGGCAGTGGTGACGACTCAGCGGGAAGGAGCGGCGGATTTGCTCGAGTGCGGTCGCCCTCCCTACTTTGCTCGCGCTTTGTTCGATGGAGCTCAAGGCCTGCACACCTCCCTCTTCATCCGAGGCGGTGGTGCCATGCCGCGAGGGTCGGCCGGGGTGCTTCACCAACTATTTCGCTACTGTGGCTCAAGGCCGCCATCTATTCACGTCGCTGGTGGGCTGAGCAGGTGGTGCTCGCTCGCCGCCCCCGCTCGGTGGGCTGGGTGGTGCGACAATGATCGCTGCCTCCTCACCGTGAGCGGGTGGGCGGTTCCGAGCCACCGTTTATGGGTCGCCTGTGGACGGCTGCCGTGTCGCCACATCGCCTTTCTACGCTGGTGCCCACGACCCGAGACGCCGGTGTGGGGATGGGTGGCGGCCTTCCCTTGCGTGGCTTCTCGCGAGGAGGTCATCGCTTTGGTGGTATCCGGACTTTGCTGCCTGTGGGGCGGATCAGCGGGAGGCTGCAGGAGCAGCCGAACATCGATGATATACAACTTCTGTGTGCATTGAGGGCTGCCAAGTTTCATAACGTCGAGACCTCCACTGGTATGTCTGTTATTAAGTCAAATTCCATTTTGCATTTCTCTGACAATGAAATCATCCATAATGCAAATCAATTAGGAATTTCACTTGGTAATAATGATCATCAAATTGCCAAATCGGTTAATGACATTCTTGATTTGGAAGCTGAGCGTCGGTAGATATGATTCGTCACATTGCTGCAGTTAAACCTATGATTGATTCGGAGATCGATGCGCTTGGGGTGAGGGTTCTTGATGACATGTGTGCCGATCTTGACCTCTGCATGTCTAGAGACAGAGGATGATACCAATCCTCGACGCCTCTTCATGTAGATGAGCCTTTAGTGCTTGATGCGGAGAATGAGGGGGTGATCGACTAAGGGTCAAACAAAGCCTAAGCGGACATGGAAGCGAAAGGTCTATCCAGTCTCCGCAGGCGAGGGAGTGCTAGAATCCGATCACAAAAAATTTCATGATGACTTATGAAAGGCATTTTCTCGAATAGCAGAGGTCTTAGAGACTTGGCTAAAAGGAGGTTTCTAGCGGATGCTTCACTTGAACATCATTTAGATTTTATTGCTTTGTCTCGAGACCGGAAGAAGCAATTTCACATCTCAATTTCTTGCCACTTTGTCCGGGGTAGACTTTGATTGGCATTGCCTCCCACCTCGAGGAAGATCCGCGGGTCTTACTTGGGGTTAAGTGTGATACGTTGGAAGTCCGGAGGTAGTCATGGGTGAGTTTGCTGTTAAATTTCGAGTTAGAACTAAGGCGTATGGGTTTGATTGGGCCCGGTGGCAGTTTACTTGAGCTGCTCAACCAGAACTCAAGCCAGATTTTTGGCGGATTTGGTGCGCATCTGTGGTAATGAACAGCTACCTCTCTTAGTGGGCGGGGATTTCAACATTATCCGAAGGCAGGAGGACAAGAATAATGCCAATTTTGACGGTCGATGGCCGTTTATGTTCAATACTATCATCGAAAGTTTGGATCTCAGAGAGATCGAGCTTTCGGGTAGGAAATTTACTTGGGCTAATTCGTTACCGGTTCCGACTTTTGAGAAATTGGACCGCGTGTTAGCTAGTGTCGAGTGGGAACCGAATTTTCCCTTGGTAACGGTGCATGCTTTGACCCGAGGTGTCTCGGATCATACACCGTCACTAGTCGACTCCGGAGTTCAAAATTTCGTGGGTAACAAGAACTTTTTCTCGTTTGAACTTGCATGGTTTGAAAGAGAAGGGTTCCTCGAGATGTTAGCTAGAGAGTGGGCTAAGGACTCGGGAGGGAGGACGCCTATCGACAGGTGGCAATCCAAGATTCATCATCTCCGACGGTTCCTTCGTGGATGGGCTAAACACACGCATGGGATTTATAAAGTGGAGAAGGAGCGACTCCTTCTCATTATTCAAAATCTCGAAGCCAAAGCAGAAACTTCGATCTTGGATTCCAATGAGTTGGAAACAAAGATAGAGGCCGAGATGCAGCTTAAAGCTTCTCCGTGAGGAGGAATTGAAGTGGGCATTGCGAGCCAAGGTTCGCAAAATCGTAGAAGGCGAGGATAACACTCAATTCTTTCACATGATCGCTAATGGGAAGCATCGTAAAAAAAGAATCTTCCAACTAGAACAAGATGAAGGGACGATAGTTGGTCAGGACAATCTCAAAGAGTACATCACCAATTATTATAAGCAATTGTTTGGTCCCCCGTAGAGACTTTCGTGTCGATGGATGAGTCTAGGGTTGAGGATGTGCCTCACTAGAGACCGCCGAGAATGAGATCTTGACTGCCCGTTCTCGGAGAAAGAGGTGTTTGAGGCTATTACTCAGATGGAGAATAATAAGGCTCCAGGACCGGATGGGTTTCCGGCGGAGTTTTATAAGAAGTGTTGGCATTTTATCAAGAGAGATTTGATGCCCATGTTTCAGGAGTTGTTTGAGGGACAGCTTCAACTGTTTAAACTAAATTTTGGGACGATAACACTTCTTCCTAAGAAGACCGAGGCTGTTCGGATTCAGCAGTTTAGACCCATCATGCGCTAAATGTGAGTTTTAAAATCTTCACCAAGGTGGGTACAAATAGGCTTACACAAATAGCACACTCAAGAGTTCAGCCATCCTGCATCGCTTTCATGCCGACGTAAACATCCCGGAAGGGGTTGTGGTCTTGCACGAACGCTTCCATGAAATCCACTCCAAAAACTTGATGGCGTAGTTTTAAAGTGGATTTTGAAAAAGCATATGATAAAGTCAAGTGGCCTTTCCTTCAACAAGCGCTATGTATGAAAGGTTTTCATCCGCATGGAGAAACCAGATTGATTCCTTTACGCAAAAAGGAGTGTTGGGATTAAGGTGAATGATGACGTTGGTCACTATTTCCAAACACACAAGGGCCTCGGCAAGGAGACCCTATGTCACCGATCCTTTTTAATATAGTGGTGACATGCTCACTATTTTAATAGGTCGGGCAAAGGATGCAGGAGGTAGGTGGCCCGTGCCACATCTAGTTGACGGTGGGTTATCCATTCTTCAAGATGTCGATGATACAACCATTTTTATGGAGCATGACTTGGCGAAAGCAAGGAACATGAAGCTGCTGTTATGCTTATTTGAACAATTGTCTGAGCTTAAAATCAACTTCCACAAGAGCGAATTGTTTTGCTTTGGAAGAGCCAATGATGAACGGGAGTCGTATCAAAAATTGTTCGGATGTGAATTGGGTTCTTTACCGTTTCCGTATTTAGGTATACCCATTCATCATCGTAAGCTTTCTAATATTGAGTGGAAATGTCTTGAGGATCGGTTTGAAAAGAAACTGAGCTGTTGGAAAGGAAAGCTCATGTCATACGGAGGTCGATTAATTCTGATTAATTCGGTCCTCACTAGTATGCCTATGTTTCTCTTATCCTTTTTCTTGGTTCCGGTCGGAGTTCGCAAAAGGTTAGATTTCTATCAATCTAGATTCTTTTGGCAAATTGATGAGCTTAAACGAAAGTATAGACTTGCGAAGTGGGACATTATCTGCAGACCTAAGGACCAAGGTGGCCTAGGTATAGAAAATCTGAAGTCAAAAACATATGTCTCCTTAGCAAGTGGCTCTTTAAGTTATCATCCGAGACGGAGGCCACTTGGGCTCAAATTTTGCGCAATAAGTATCTCCATGCTAAAACTCTGCTCGGTGAATGTGAGGTCTTCAGACTCACCATTTTGAAGGGTTTGATGAGAGTTAAGCAACTCTATTTCAACAGGTCTAAATTTATTGTTGGGAATGGCACAACGACGAGGTTTTGGGAGGATACGTGGCTTGGGAGACCCCACTTGCACTTCAATATCCTTCTTTGTATAACATTGTCCAACGAGAGAAGCCTATGTTGCTAATGTTTTACAATCCGTTCCCCTCAATATCAGTTTTAGACGGACACTTGTTGGAAATCGCTGGGAAGCCCGGCTCCATCTTGTTCGACGTTTAATGGATGTCCGGCTGTCTCAACAGCCAGATCAGCTGCATTGGAAACTTACTAAGAACGGTGTGTTCTCGGTAAAATCAATGTATCTGGATGTCATTAACTCTTCCGTCATCCCTACATCATTACATGTCCGGAAAGTTAAGGTACCCTTATGTATTAAATTGTTTATGTGGTTTGTGCATAAACATGTCATTTTGACTAAAGATAACCTTGCAAAACGTAATTGGGTGGGCTCGCCTCGATGTAGCTTTTGTGATCATAACGAAACATTAAACACCTCTTTCTAGATTGTCCTTTGGCTGAGATTCGTGGCGGTCGGTTCATATTGTGTTTAATATTGATCAGCCCACCTCTATTAGCATGTTATTTGGAACATGGCTTGATGGGGTGGATTCGACATTGCAAGACACATTCGGGTTGGCGTTTGTGCGCTTTTGTGGGCAATATGGAACTGCAGGAATGACTTAGTCTTTAACCGATCAACAAACTTTCACTTTTGCGTGTTATCTTCGAGGCCACGGCGTTCATCCGTATGTGGTCGCTACTCACTCCGACGGAGGCCGGGAGCGCTTGGTTACTGCGTCTATTCGATGGGAGATGGTAGCTCGGGATATTTTCAACCGGTTTGGATGGCGGTCATGTAATAGGATAGGCATGTAGTGCTCCTATTGTTTTGCCACCGGTTGTGGCTTCGGCCTTTCCTCTTTTCAGTTTTTGTTGATGATTGTATTACGACCGCTTGAGACTTTGATACTGGATTATTCGCTTAATAATATGGTAGTGTGATCGTTCGACGCAGAGCTGCAGACATCCCTTTTCAAAAAAAAAAAAAATTGTGTGCTGATGTGGATATCATGGGGCAGCACCAAGCTCTAGCAGCCCATGTAAGGTGATCGGTACCGGCTGGGTCCACAGTCCACGTACAAGGACGTGATGGATTCGTGGGCCACAAGCGTGTGACATACTCCGACATGTATGTATGTTCGTGTGCTGAGATTTAAACAAGTGTTGTGTGTGTGGCTCACTTGTGTGCAAGTGCTGCGTGGGTGCGTCCGTACAAGGCGTGCTCATGCGTGTTTGTGCCGAAGAGAGATTATGGGTGATTGTGGGTCTTTTTTTTTTCATTTATTTTTATTTTTGGGGTACACCAATGCCCTAATTCATTCTATCTTAGAATATTTTTTTTATTTTCTTTCCTTTTTAGGGTAGCGCCAATGCCCCTAATTCATTCTACTTTAGAATAACTTTAAAGTAGAATAATTTTTTTCGAAGATACTTTAGAATAACTTATGTTTTCAATTTTTCTTCATTTTCTTTATTTCTAGGGTAATACTAATGCTCACCCGCAAAAAAAAAAAGGAATGGTAATACTAATGCTCACCCGCAAAAAAAAAAAAGGAATGGTAATACTAATGCTCCTAATTCATTCTATCTTAGATTTTTTTTTTGTTTTTTGTAGTTTATGATTATGTGTAATGGGAAGAAAGAAAGTGATTGTGGGTGTCGTACACCTGCTTTGCAGTATGTGGTTTTAACCAAGTGCATGACCATGTAAATTTATTAATCAATTTCAAGACAAATATATAGTTATTTTTGCATATTATGGAACAGTGCAATTTCTATAAATTGTGTGCATTTTCCCCCTCCATTTCCTCTCTTTTTTAGGGTGGCAACACTGCCCCTGATTCATTTTATCTTAGAATAACTTTTGTTTTGTGTTTTTGTTTTTGCTCTTTTAGATTATGATTATGTGTTATGGGAAGAAAAAGTAATTATGGACATCATACATCCGCTTTGCGGTTCGTTGTTTTAACCAAGCGCACGACAACATACGTGAATTAACACCAGACATTATATACATACTTTTTTTTGGAAATGGTTGTGCAAGTCTACATGTGTAGTCAAAGAAAAACTGGTAACATGAAGCAAAGAAAAAGCGACTTGCACCAAAAAAAAAAATACACCAAAAAAGTGAAATACAAAAAAAAGAATCATTCGACTTATAAATAGCCGCATCAATTCATTTGCCTTGGAATAATGTCTGTTTATACTGTCATTTTGAGTAACACCATTTTCACGATTCTTTCTTCTTTCATAGACTTTTATGCTTTGAATAATTTTTGTAGTAATAGCGCTTGCAGAATTATTTCTTCCCTAGACTATTTTTCCTTATTCGGGATTTCACATTCTTCTTTTGGGTAACACCACTCCAATGATTATTTATTCATTAGATTGAATATTTTCCCTTTCCAAAATTAAAAACGATTCTTTTGTGATTTTGCTAGGCGCGCGAAAAAAAATTCAGTTCAATCAATTTTCCCTGTTTTCATGCATGTTTGCTTATGTTTATTTTCTCCTTTTGTGTCAGTTTTTATTTTGCTTCATTTGTATTTTTTGGATGTTGTGTTCTGTGTAAGTTTATACATGCAAGTACTATAAAGCATGTGTGTAAATTATACTAGAAAGTCACAAAACTTCACTAATATATGGTTATTCTTGTATATTATAAAAGTGGCAATTTTTGTGTAAATTGTGTGCAAGTTTTTGTCATCATTTGTTTCATTTTTCTTCTTCTTTTAGGGTAATACAAATGGCACTAATTCATTCTTCCTTAGAAAATGTCATGTTTTTTATTTTGTGTGCATAGGTATACACACAAGTACTATATAGTATGCTTACATATTATACTAGAGTGCAAAAATTGAGTAGGGCGTTTTGGTGACCGAGCTCCATGGAGCCCTTTATTTTTGAAAAATTCAAAATTCAAACTTTTTGACTTCAAAAAATTCTGAAAATAAACATACAACTATACAAGGATGAAATGTATGTGTGTGTAAAAATTCAAGATGAAATACTTCGAAATGCGACCTATACAAAAAAGACAAATTTTTGGACTTTGAGGATGAATAGTAACATGTGTTAAAAAGCCTCGGACTTGTCTTTTTTGCATAGCCTTCATTTCAACGTATTTCGTCCTAAAAATTTACACACATGTGTGTTATGCCTCCATGTATATCTGTATTTTTTTAGATTTTTTTGAATTGTAAAAATATGAATTTTCATGAATTTTGTGTTTTTCAAAAACCGGCCTCCATGGAGGCCGAGCTCCAAAGGGCATTTTCGGCAAAAATTGCACTATCATATGCTTGCTTCTTTGCATATTATAAAATACGCAATTTATGTGCAAACTGTGTGGTCATTGTTTGTTTTAGGTTCATTTACAATTTCTTTCTTCTTTAAGGGTACTAGCAATGCCAGTAACTCATTCTTCCTTAGAAACTTCATTGTTCTGATTTTTTTAACTTTTTTTCAGAGAAAATATGAATGGTCATTGATTTTCATTCTAATGTTCCCAATTCTTTTTACTGAATGTCAAAAAATAATTTTGACACCTGATGGATAGTCGTCTTTTTTCTGTTATTGTCCATTTGTAGATTGTCCAGTTCACTAATTCGAATAGAATCTGTTGTCTTGTTGTTGAAATGTGTACACATTACTTTCATTTGCACTTAGTACTTTGATCTGTAACAGATTTGTTTCACCAACTCTCGTTGTGTTGACTTTAATTCCACATCTTAAAAATGCACGGTGTGAAATGTTAAAGAAATTTGATATAACCAATGCAATTTGTTATGCGATTCTAATTAAAAGACTTGGCATGATGGTTCCTAAATATAGTAGACTAGAGTTGTGTTTTAGTTTCCTCCTTTTTCCCTCTATTAATTTTTGTATTATGATGCATGTGTGTGAAAGCGAATATACCTGTCAAAGACAAGCATGTATACACATGGTGATGATTATGCAAGTTCTTTGAGGGTATAATGCGTGCGCATGCATAAGTGATACGTCTGTTCCATGCTATTATATTATTCATCTTGGATGTTTTATATGCAATATTATGTTATTATATATCATTTTTTGGGACCAACCTATTAACCTAATGCCAAGTGCCAGTTGCTGTTTTTTCATTGTTTTTGTCTTTACAGGAAATCAATACCAAATGAAGTCCAAACAGAACGAAACTTTTTAATGATTTTTCTTGCACCACAAGACACCTAGGAAGCTTTGGGAGGAGGCCAGAAGAGACACGAGGTGGCCACAAGCTCGGAGGGCGCGCCCTAGGAGGTGGGGTGGGGGGGGGGGGGCGCCCAAGCTTGTGGGCCCTCCGTGGCACTTCCAACCCTAATTCTTCTTCTATAAATACCCAAATATCCCCCGTAGACCAGGGGGCACACCAAAAATATTTTTCCGCCGCCGCAAGTTTCTGTCCTCGTGAGATCCCATCTGGAGACCTGTTCCGGTACTCTGCCGGAGGGGGATTCGAACACGAAGGGCTTCTAGATAAACCTTGTTGTCCTTCCGATGATTTGTGAGTAGTTTACCACAGACCTACGGGTCCATAGCTAGTAGCTAGATGGCTTCTTCTTTCTGTTTGATCTTCAATACAATGTTCTCCTCGATGTTCTTGGAGATCTATTCGATGTAATCTTCTTTTACGTGCGTTTGTTGAGATCCGATGAGTGGATTTATGATCAAATTATCTATGAATATTATTTGAGTCTTCTCTGAACTCTTTTATGCATGATTAAGATAGCTTTGTATTTCTCTCCGATCTATTGATGTGGTTTGGCCAACTAGATTGATTTTTCTTGCCATGGGGAGGTTCTTTGTAATGGGTTCAATCTTGCGGTGCTTATTCCCAGTGACAGAAAGGGACATGACACGTATTTGTATTGTTGCCATTAAGGATAAAAAGGTGGGGTTTGTTCATATTGATTGGATCTATCCCTCTATATCATGCCATCTTGCTTAAGGTGTTACTCCGTTCTTATTAACTTAATACATTAGATGCATGATGGATAGCGGTTGATGTGTGGAGTAATAGTAGTAGATGCAGGCAGGAGTCGGTCTACTTGTCACGGACGTGATGCCTATATTCATGATCATTGCCTTAGATATCATCATAACTATGCACTTTTCTATCAATTGCTCAACAGTAATTGTTTACCCACCGTATGCGTTCTTTCAAGAGAGAAGCCTCTAGTCAAAACTATGGCCCCCAGATCTATATTTTATCATATTATTTTCAAATCTATAAGACCAAAAACAGAAAAGTATCTTGCTGCAGTTTATTTACCTTTACTTTATTTTACACTTTTACTTATCTTTTATACCTATGTCTATCAAATCTCATCTTCTGCAAGTATCCGTGAAGGGATTGACAACCTCTTTATCGCGTTGGGTGCAAGTATTTGTTTGTTTGTGTAGGTGCAACCATTGGTGATTTATGTGTTTCTCCTACTGGATTGATACCTTGGTTCTCAACTGAGGGAAATACTTATCTCTACTTTGTTGCATCACCCTTTTCTCTTCAAGGGAAAAACCAACGCAAGCTCAAAAAGTGGCAATAAGTAACTAGTTTTAGCCACTAGATTAAATAATATCATTTTTAGAAAATATTAAATAATATCTAGAACTATTGTCTAGTGCTACTAGTATGTCTCTCTCTCTCAAATAAAAAAAACTACTGTAGTACATTATCTAATCTAGTATGTTTTTTGAGACAAAACTACTATAGTACGTTTTTTTTAGTCTAAACACACTCCAATTTATTGATCGTGCAACAAGTTCATATGGATACATTTTGGGTCCGAAGTATTTAGAAGCCACACATGACGTCCCAAAGACATACCAAGAGTGTGTTTAGCGAGACTATGTGCCTCGAGATTGGTTTCTCTACCATTGGAGATGAAGGTGCATTTGGCGAACTGCTGAGCCGTCAGGTTAATCTCCTTGACAATACTTGCATACTTCCCTCCTGTCCCATTCTGGATATCCTTCACTACTCCGTGTCAATCGGATGCAATAAGAACGTATGTAAGAAAAAGGTCCTGAGATAGGGCCAAAGCTTCCCTACATGTCAACACCTCCAGAGTAGCTGGGTCTGAAACTCCCGAGCATTTGATTGCTGACGCCGCCAAGTACTTGCCTTTTATGTCCCTGCATATTGCCCTATATGATCCTTCTAAAGTGTTCCTCTACACAACCCCGTCAACTCGAATTTTTGTTATGCCACTTGGCGGGTGGATCCAACGTCGGATCAATCTAGCTCCGGAATGAGGATTTGCCGAAAGTTTTTTCTTTGGCTTACTATCTTCTAACTCCCCGATGAACCTCTTGACGAAGTGATGTATTGACAAAGGGCCTCGGAATATTTGCTCATGCGCAGTTTTCCTATGAGCTTGCCAGATCGCCCAAAGAGTTACTAGGACCGTCACAAAATCAGTGTGGGAAAGGGACTCCATCAAGCTGAATATAAATCTTTTTTGCTTCAGGTTCTCTGTTACTCAATATGACTGCACCAAGCCTTCGTCCTCGAGATCCCAAGTGCATCGGGCCATGTTACATTCAATGAGAGAATGCCGTCATGAGTCCTCAGCTCCACAAACACCGCAAAAGGGCTGATCAGACAAACTACTATAGTACGTAACATTGATGACCCACAAGTATAGGGGATCTATCGTAGTCCTTTCGATAAGTAAGAGTGTCGAACCCAACGAGGAGCAGAAGGAAATGATAAGCGATTTTCAGCAAGGTATTCTCTGCAAGTACTGAAATAAGAGGTAACAGATAGTTTTGTGACAAGATAAATTGTAACGAGCAACAAGTAACAAAAGTAAATAAAATGCAGCAAGGTGGCCCAATCCTTTTTGTAGCAAAGGCCAAGCAGGAACAAACTCTTATAATAGGAAAAGCGCTCCCGAGGACACATGGGAATATCGTCAAGCTAGTTTTCATCACGTTCATATGATTCGCGTTCGGTACTTTGATAATTTGATATGTGGGTGGACCGGTGCTTGGGTGTTGTTCTTACTTGAACAAACATCCCACTTATGATTAACCTCTATTGCAAGCATCCGCAACTACAACAAAAGTATTAAGGTAAACCTAACCATAGCATGAAACATGTGGATCCAAATCAGCCCTTACGAAGCAACGCATAAACTAGGGTTTAAGCTTCGTCACTCTAGCAACCCATCATCTACTTATTACTTCCCAATGCCTTCCTCTAGGCCCAAATAATGGTGAAGTGTTATGTAGTCGACGTTCACATAACACCACTAGAGGCTAGACAACATACATCTTATCAAAATATCGAATCGAATACCAAATTCACATGACTACTAATAGCAAGACTTCTCCCGTGTCCTCGTGAACAAACGTAACTACTCACAAAGCATATTCATGTTCATAATCGAGGGTAATAATATGCATATAGGATCTGAACATATGATCTTCCACCAAATAAACCAACTAGCATCAACTACAAGGAGTAATCAACACTACTAGCAACCTACTAGCACCAATCCCGGACTTTTAGACAAGAATTGGATACAAGAGATGAACTAGGGTTTAGAGATGAGATGGTGCTGGTGAAGATGTTGATGGGGATTGCCCTCTCCCGATGAGAGGAGCGTTGGTCATGACGATGGTGATGATTTCCCCCTCCCGGAGGGAAGTGTCCCCGACAGAACAGCTCTGCCGGAGCCCTAGATTGGTTCCGCCAAGGTTCCGCCTCGTGGCGGCGGAGTTTCGTCCCGAAAAGTTCTTCTTGATTTTTTTCTCATCGAAAGACTTCATATAGGAGAAGATGAGCGTCGGAGATCCACCAGGGGGCCCACGAGATAGGGGGGCGCGCCCTAGGAGGGGGGCGCGCCCCCCACCCTCGTGAGCAGGGTGTGGGCCCCCTGGACTTCATCTTTGGCGAGGATTTTTCTTTATTTCTTTTAAGATATTCCATGGAGTTTAAGGACTTTTGGAAGTTGCGCAGAATAGGTCTCTAACATTTGCTCCTTTTCCAGCCCAGAATTCCAGCTGCCGGCATTCTCCCTCTTCATGTAAACCTTGTAAAATAAGAGAGAATAGCCATAAGTATTGTGACATAACGTGAAATAACAGCCCATAATGCAATAAATATCGATATAAAAGCATGATGCAAAATGGACGTATCAACTCCCCCAAGCTTAGACCTCGCTTGTCCTCAAGCGAAAAGCCGATAACAATAAATATGTCCCCATGTTTAGAGGTAGAGGCGTCGATAAAAATAAAATACGGACATGAAGGCATCATGATTATTATCATAACCGCAACATATATAGATTTTGTCATATGATTACTTATGTTCAAGTGATGATCTATTCACAATGCAAAAGTATGAATCATAAACCTTATTGGGCTCCAACAAACTATAATCTCAGTCATTGAAGCAATTGCAATTTATCATAACATCGGAAAGAGTCTATGTCAGAGCTAAAAAGCAAGTCCACATACTCAACTATCATTTAGTCCTTCATAATTGCTAACACTCACGCAATACTTGTGGTTATGAAGTTTTAATCGGACACAGAGAAAGATAGGGACTTATAGTTTCGCCCCACAACCTTTTACCTCAAGGGTAATGTCAACAATAATAATTCATGCTCCCCTATATATATATCATGTTCTTTCCAACATGTTGGGCTTGCCAAAGGATAAAATGAAAAAGGAAAGGTGAAGATCACCATGACTCTTGCATAAGGTAGAGGATGATAATAAAAGATAGGCCCTTCGCAGAGGGAAGCAGAGGTTTCCATGCGCTTTTATGGTTGGATGCACAAAATCTCAATGCGAAAGAACGTCACTTTATATTGCCCCTTGTGATATGAACCTTTATTATGCAGTCCGTCGCTTTTATTACTTTCACATCACAAGATCGTATAAAGCTTATTTCTCCCACACCAATCAATCATACATATTTAGAGCAATTTTTATTGCTTTGCACCGATGACAACTTACTTGAAGGATCTTACTCAATCCATAGGTAGATATGGTGGACTCTCATGGCAAAAGTGGTTTAAGGGTATTTGGAAGCACAAGTAGTATCTCTACTTGGTGCTGAGAATTTGGCTAGCATGAGGGGGAAAGGCAAGCTCAACAAGTTAGAGGATCCATGACAACATACTTTATCTCAGATATAAGAAAAACATAACTCATTACGTTGTCTTCCTTGTCCAACATCAACTCTTTAGCATGTCATATTTTAATGAGTGCTCCCAATCATAAAATATGTCAATGATAATATATCTATATGTGAAACCTCTCTTTCCTTATTACTTCCTATTAATTGCAACGATGACCAAACTATGTCTGCCAACTTCCAACAACTTTTAATCATCATACTCTTTCTATGTGAAGTCATTACTCTCAATAAGATCAATATGAACTTTTGTTTCTTTTTATTCTTTTTCTTCTTTTCTTTTTATTCACCCAAGATTATGGCAAAATAATCAAGCCCTTGACTCAACACTAATCTTTATTATATATAGCTCACAGACTCGATTACAAAGAGAGATCACAAAGAAAAACTCAAAAGTAGATCATGCCATCAAATTTATTGTACTAGATCAAGATACTACTAATAGGATCGAACTAAAAAAAACAGTAAAGATAGGAGATGTGATTGTGATACGATACCGGGGCACCTCCCCCAAGCTTGGCAGTTGCCAAGGGGAGTGCCCATACCCATGTGATTATGTCTCCTTTGTTGGTGGAGAAGATGGTGGTGATGATGACTTAGTTGATGGCATAGACTTCTCCCTTAATTTGCGCTTGAGGACGACATTTTGATCCCTCAGATCATCAATTTCCCACTCCAGGGTTAATATCTTTTTGCATAGGCCTTGCTTATTTTCCTGCAAGAGACGGAAAGGGATAAACTCGAACTTTGGTTTCTTTACCCTATCAGGGAGACTCGACTTTTTGAACTCCACGTGCATGTCCCCAGGTTGAGGCAATGGGGCTTCATCTTCATCTGAGCTCGTCTCCTCCTTCCCCTTGGGTTCATAGTCTTCTTCTTCCTCCGTGGTCCAGCCGTCGTGTTCCACATCTCCATAGACCTTGGGATTTGCTAAATAATCATCCACATAGCTTTCTCCTTCCGAATCCTGGGAAGACATGTTGATCAAATCTGCAGCGGGACAGCTCGAAACGAAAAGGGAGGAGATTTGCGTGATACGGGAGTCAAAACCTTCGGGAGAATATATAATGAATTTTTACCGACCAAAATACGTATCATGCAATAAAACGGAGTCCGGAGGGCACACGAGGTGCTCACGAGGTAGGGGGGGGGGTGCGCCCAGAGGGGTAGGCGCGCCCACCACCCTCGTGGGGCCCTCGTGTCCTTCCCGGACTGCTACTTATTTTTCTATTTTTCTAAATATTCCAAAACGGAGAAATATTGCCTTAAAAATTGTTTTGGAGTCGGTTTACTTACCGTACCACGTACCTATTCCTTTTCGGAGTCTAAAACGTTCTGGAAAGTGTCCCTTATGTATTCCTCCGGGGTTATGGTTTCAATAGTATTGGTTTCAGCATTTATGGGATTACCTAAGATATAATGTTTAATTCTTTGACCGTTCACCACCTTCGGGTTTGTGCCTTCAAAGTTGTTGATTTTTATGGCACCAGAACGATAGACTTCCTCGAACATAGGGGCCTTCCCATTTAGAGAGAAGTTTTCCTGCAAAAAATCTTAAACGAGAGTTGTATAGCAATACATAATCACCTACATTAAACTCACGCTTTTGTATCCTTTTGTCATGCCATCTTTTAACTTTTTCTTTAAACAACTTGGCATTTTCATATGCTTGGGTTCTCCATTCATCAAGTGAGCTAATATCAAATAACCTCTTCTCACCGGCAAGTTCGAAATCATAGTTGAGCTATTTAATAGCCCAGTATGCCTTATGTTCTAGTTCGAGAGGTAAGTGACATGCTTTTCCATAAACCATTTTATATGAAGACATACCCATAGGATTCTTATATGCAGTTCTATAGGCCCATAATGCATCATCAAGTTTCTTGGACGAATTCTTTCTAGACCTATTAACAGTCTTTTGCAAAATTAATTTGAGCTCTCTATTGCTCAATTCTACTTGACCACTAGACTGTGGGTGATAAGGAGATGCAATTCTATGATTAACGTCATACTTAGCAAGCATTTTATGGAAAGCACCATGAATAAAGTGTGAACCACCATCAGTCATTAAATATCTAGGGACTCCAAACCTCGGAAAATAACTTCCTTAAGCATTTTAATAGAGGTGTTATGATCAACACTACTAGTTGGAATAGCTTCTACCCACTTAGTAACGTAATCAACAACAACTAAAATATGTGTGTATCCATTAGAGGCAGGAAAAGGTCGCATATAATCAAAGCCCCAAACATCAAATGGTTCAATAACAAGTGGATAATTTATAGGCATTTCTTGACGTCTACTAATATTACCAATTCTTTGGCATTCATCGCAAGACAAGACAAACTTACGGGCATCCTTGAAGAGAGTAGGCCAATAAAAACCGGATTGCAATACCTTATGTGCAGTTCTATCTCCATCGTGGTGTCCTCCATAAGCTTCGGAGTGGCACTTGCGTAGGATCTGTTCCTGTTCATGCTCAGGTACACAATGTCTAATAACACCATCTACTCCTTCTTTATAAAGATGTGGGTCATCCCAAAAGTAATGTCTCAAATCATGAAAGAATTTTTTCTTTTGTTGGTATGTGAAGCTAGGTGGTATGAATTTAGCAACTATGTAATTAGCATAATCAACATACCATGGAGTACTACGAGAAGTACTTATAACATTTAATTGTTCATCAGGAAAGCTATCATTAATAGGTAGTGGGTCATCAAGAACATTCTCTAACCTAGATAAGTTGTCTGCAACGGGGTTCTCAGCTCCTTTTCTATCAACAATATGCAAATCAAATTCTTGTAGCAAGAGAACCCATCTAATAAGTCTAGGTTTAACATCTTTCTTTTCCATAAGATATTTAATAGCATCATGATCAGTGTGAATAGTTACTTTAGAATCAATGATATAAGGTCTGAACTTATCACAAGCAAATACAACCGCTAAAAGCTCTTTTTCAGTAGTAGCATAATTTCTTTGGGCATTGTCTAGAGTCTTAGTAGCATAATGGATAACATTTAATTTCTTATCAACTCTTTTCCTAGAACATCACCTACAACATAATCACTAGCATCACACATAATTTCAAAGGGTAAATTCAATCGGTGGCTGAGCAACAGTGCGAGAGACTAATGCTTTCTTAAGTATTTCAAAAGCTTCTACACAATCATCATCAAAGACAAATGGAACATCTTTTTGTAATAAATTAGTCGAGGTCGAGAAATTTTGAGAAGTCCTTAATGAACCTCCTATAAAATCCGGCGTGACCAAGGAAACTTCTTATACCTTTGATGTCCTTGGGACATGGCATCTTTCAATAGCATCAACCTTGGCTTTATCAACTTCAATACCTCTTTCAGAAACTTTATGCCCCAAGACAATACCTTCATTAACCATAAAGTGGCACTTTTCCCAATTCAAGACAAGATTAGTTTCTTCACATCTCTACAAAACTCGATCAAGATTGCTCAAGCAATCATCAAAAGAGGAACCATAGACGGGAAAGTCGTCCATGAAAACCTCACAAATCTTTTCACATAAGTCAGAGAATATAGCCATCATGCATCTTTGAAAGGTAGCAGGTGCATTACATAGACCAAAAGGCATACGTCTATAAGCAAAAGTACCAAAAGGTCATGTAAAAGTAGTCTTTGATTGATCTTTAGCCGACACAGGTATTTGAGAGAAACCAGAATAACCATCTAGAAAGAAATAGTGTGTATGTTTGCATAGTTTTTCTAGCATTTGATAAATAAAAGGTAAGGGGTAATGATCTTTCTTAGTAGCCTTATTTAATTTGCGGAAATCAATTACCATCCTATAACCTGTGATAATTCTTTGTGGAATCAATTCATCTTTATCATTAGGAACAACAGTAATACCTCCCTTCTTAGGGACACAATGGACAGGACTTATCCACTGACTATCAGCAACGGGATAAATTATACCTGCTTCCAGAAGCTTGAGTATTTCTTTTCTTACCACTTCTTTCATTTTAGGATTCAAACGTCTTTGAGGATCACGAACTGGTTTGGCATCTGCTTCCAAATTTATTTTATGTTCACATAGAGTGGGACTAATGCCCTTAAGATAATCAAGAGTATATCCAATAGCGGCACGGTGCTTCTTCAGAGTTTTCAATAATCTTTCTTCTTCATGCTCTGAAAGGTTAGCTCTAATAATAAGAGGATATATCTTCTTTTCATAAATATAAGCATATTTAAGATTATCAGGCAACGGTTTAAGCTCAAACACGGGATCACCCTTGGGTGGAGGAGGATCCCCTAGAATTTCAACAGGCAAATTGTGTTGCAGAATAGGTTCCTGTTTAAAGAATACTTCATCTATTTCCCTTCTCTAATTCATGAACATATCATTTTCATGGTCCAGCAAATAGTGTTATAAAGGATTACTAGGAGGTACGACAATAGAAGCAAGACCAATAATTTCATCCTTACTAGGAAATTCTTCCTCACGATGTTGTTTACTAAATTTAGAGAAATTAAACTCATGAACCATATCATCCAAGCCAATAGTAACAACATTCTTTTCGCAGTCTATCTTAGCATTAGCAGTGTTCAAGAAGGGTCTACCAAATATAATGGAACAAAAGCTATCTTGTGGGGAAGTGAGAACAAGAAAATCAGCAGGATATTTATTTTTCCCACACAAGACTTCAACATCTCTAACAATTCCCATCGCTGAAATAGTATCTCTATTGGCAAGTTTAATTGTGACATCAATATCTTCTAACTCAGCAGGTGCAATTTCATGCTTGATTTCTTTATACAAGTCATAGGGTATAACACTAGCACTAGCACCCATGTCACATAAGCCATGATAACAATGATCTCCTATTTTAACAGAAATAAAAGGCACGCCTACCACAGGTCTATGTTTATCTTTATCACAAGGCTTAGCAATTCTAGCAGTTTCACCATCGAACTGAATAACATGCCCATCAATATTATCAGACAAGAGATATTTAACAATAGCAATATTAGGTTCTACTTTAAATTGCCCAGGAGCAGGGGCGGATCCAGCTATATGGCGAGGTTTGGCAGCCGCCATACCTAAAATTTGACAAAAGTATTGCATATATACTGTATGTATGAAGCTTTGAGCTGAGTCAATGGATTTTTATCGGTTTAAGTCAATTTGGAGGATGAATACTGAGGGGCAGGCAACTCATGGCCTCGAATGTATTTCGCCAGTAGTTGTGTTGTCACCTCGTGTTTCTGCCTCATTAGAGGCCCGACTGCCGCTGAAGGAGAGAATTAAGCAATAGGTGACTTGCATCACATAAGCCCATGACCCACAAGCCCATGTTCTAAACAAGGACACCATTGGCAGTCAATTGCAAATCAATTCACATGTACTCCAGTTGATTGGACATGCTAAAAAAATGTACTAGTTGATTGGAGATACACGAGCTGTTTCGTTCAAGCACGGTTGATCAGGAATCGCCTTGCAGCCGCCCCTCAAGCTTGTCTCTAGCTGTATGATGAGCAGTGCCAACTCCGCGAAACCCAGAGCCTCACCGCTTTCCGTCTCTCCGTGAAGAAACTAGATCTAATCGGACTCAAATCGTCTGAGGTATTACAATATACAACTAGGAGCAACGGCTACTTCTCCAAACTCATGACAATGTATGTCTTGTTGTGATATTTGTCCCTACTACCGACCGACCGACTGACCCCTAGTCGGCTAACCCCTAAGGCATGCAACAGAGGCAGCGATTACAGAGCAACCACGCGATCTTTAGTTAGCGTGGTGGGCATGGCAGCGATCACCGTCAAGAGAGGCAGCAAGCAGGAACGTCACATAGTTATATGTTACTACATTTTTTTTCCCTCACAAACTCTGCCACACCTAAAAAATATTCCTGGCTCCGCCACTGCCCAGGAGGTGTATAAGTTCTAATATTGCTTTTACGAACAACAGTTGAAGCTTTAGCATGATCCTTTACTCTAACAGGGAAAGGTGGTTTCTCAACATAAGCAGTAGGAACAATAGGATCATTATAAGTGACAGTCTTTTCTTCAACATTAATAGGTGCAACTACTTTTACTTCTATTGGAGGATGATATTTAAACCACTTCTCCTTAGGGTGATCAACATAAGTAGCAAAAGATTCACAGAAAGAAGCTACTATCTCAGAGTCAAGTCCATATTTAGTGCTAAACTTACGGAAAATATCGGTATCCATAAAAGATTTAACACAATCAAACTTAAGTGTCATACCTGACTCCTTACCTTCGTCGAGATCCCAATCTTCAGAGTTGCATTTAATTCTATCCAATAAGTCCCATTTAAATTCAATAGTCTTCATCATAAAATAGCCAGCACAAGAGGTATCGAGCATGGTGCGATTGTTTTCAGAAAGCCGAGCATAAAAACTTTGAATAATTATTTCTCTCGAGAGCTCATGATTGGGGCATGAATATAACATTGATTTAAGCCTCCCCCAAGCTTGAGCGATGCTTTCTCCTTCGCGAGGCCAAAAATTATATATATAATTGCGATCACGATGAACAAGATGCATAGGGTAATACTTTTGATGAAATTCCAATTTCAATCTTTTATAATTCCCTGATCTCGTATCATCACATAGCCTATACCATATCAATGCGTCTCCCTTCAAAGATAAAGGGAAGACCTTCTTCTTAGCAACATCATCGGGTATACCTGCAAGCTTAAATAATCCACAAACTTCATCCACATATATTAAGTGCTCATCAGGGTGCTTTGTTCCATCCCCTGTAAAAGGATTAGCTAGCAGTTTTTCCATCATACCCGAAGGAAATTCAAAAGGAGTTTCATTTTCAATAGGTTGAGGAGCAACTCTTTGATCTACTGGATGGAGTGAAGATACCCCGAACAAGCCCCTCATAGAATTACTTTCTATAGTAACAAGTGACAGTAAATTTCAGCACACTATATAAATTTTTCCTTACCAAATTCCACCTACCAGAAGTGCTACACTCCCCGGCAACGGCGCCATAAAAGAGTCTTGATGACCCACAATTATAGGGGATCTAGCCCAGCAGGCGTTCCAGTCCAATCCGGCGCGCGCCGCTCCGTCGCTGACGTCTGAAGTACTTCGGCTGATACCACGACGTCGGGATACCCATAACTACTCCCGCGTAGATGGTTAGTGCGTATAAGCTCGTAGCCAACCCAGATCAAATACCAAGACCTCGTTAAGCGTGTTAAGTAACCGCTGAACGCCCGAACAGAGGCCAGGCCCACCTCTCTCCTAGGCGGTCTCAACCTGCCTGCCGCTCCGCCACAAAGATCCACTCATGGTGCTCCATCACCCGACCCGACTTTAGTCTCCACATGTATCATGTATAAAGTATATGGTATATACCGTGATCAACTCCAGTGATCACGGCCCGATAGTATAGCACGCAGACGGACAAGAAAGTAGGGCCACAGATGAAAATACTAGCATCCTATACTAAGCATATAGGATTGCGTAAGGTAACAATGAAGTTACAAGGACGGGCTATGCACCAAGATAGGAGTATCGAAAACAGTAACATGCTATACTACTCTAATGCAAGCGGTGTAGATAAGAGTAGGCGATATCTGGTGATCAAGGGGGGCTTGCCTGGTTGCTCTGCAAGAGAGAGGTCGTCAACACCGTAGTCGAACCGCCAGCAGCGGCGTCGGTCTCGTAGTCTACCGAGAGAAGAGGGGAAGAAACAATGAATATAAAGTAAGCAGATGCATATCGATGCATGACATGTCAAGAAGCGATGCTAGGCGTGCCCTAACGTGGTATGAGGGGTACTTGGTTAGGGGGAACATCCGGAAGTTTTCCGGTCGAGACGTCTGTCGAACAGATGAACCGGAGAGGAAAGTTTGCAGGTTCGATAGGTTAGGGCGTGTGGTGGATTTAACGGATTGCGTATCCGGATTCGTCTCGCCGTTCGAGTAACTTTCATGTTGAAATTATTTTAATCCGGATTACGGATTAAAAGATATGATTTTAAAAGATTTTATTAATTTCGGAATTTAATTAATTATTTAATTAATCTCGAAAATGCATTTATGACATCGGCATGATGTCATCTTGACATCAGATCAACAGGGTTGGTGAGTCAACCTGACAGTGGGTCCCGCATGTCATCCTCTAATATCTAATTAGCCTAATCGAGTTAATTAACATTAGTTATTTAGGTTAATTAGTGATTAGGGTTAATTAATCGAATTAATTAGATTAATTAATTAATTAATTAATTAATTAATTAGTTAATTAGTTAATTAGTTTTATTTCATTTTCATTTTTATGTTTAATAATAATTCCATTCGGTGCGGGTGGGGCCCCATGTCATCGACCAGTGGGGGTCAATCCAGGCGTCTTGAAGTGCTGGGCGGAGCCCGAGCCCGAGGTCAACGGGGACCGGCGGCCGAGGCCAAGGCAGCGGCCGGACGGGCCGCGATCACGGCGAGATCGGCCGGCGGCAGGGCGGCGCCATGAGGCGACGAGAGGTGGTGGTGGGGGTTCGGGCCCGGCGAGGGGGACGCTACGGGGGCCGGGGTCGAGCGACGGGCGCGAGAGGAGAGGGGCTCATGGCGCTGCCATGGACGGCGTGGAGCCGGCGACGGGAGGCCCGGCGTCGGCCGCCGTGGTCTGGCGAGGGGCACCGGAGCTGGCAGCAAGGCGTCGTCCGCGGCGTCGCGGGAGGGGAGATCGTCGGAAGGGGCCGGGGGTTCGGTGGCGTGGGGGGCGCCGTTCCGGTCGCCGAGACGAGAGGAGCGGGGCGGCGTGACTGCTGAGGGTCGTGGCCCGGCGACGGCCCGGGCGACGGGCGCGGACGACGGCAGCCTTGATTCGGGAGGGAGGGAGGGAAAACAGGGGGGGAGGAGGCGAGCTCACAGTGGCCGTGGGGACTAGGGGAGCGGGCTCGGTGGAGCGACGGTGACCGCGAGGAGGCGGGCGGGGAGCGTCTTGGCAAGCGTCGGGAGGGCGGGGCGATCAGGGCGAACCCCGCGCGTGGGGCGAGGAGGGGAGGAGGGGGTCCGGGCGGCGGTGTAGAGGAGGAGGAGGAGGTCCGGGCGGCGGTTGGGGCGGCGGGGGCCGCCGGCGATGGGGCGCGGCGGGGGTTCTCGCCCGATCTGGATCGAAGGGGCGGAGGAGGGATCGGGGTGGGGAGGCGTGGGGCGAGTGAGTGGGGGGGGCTAGGGTTTGACCTGGGGGGGTTAAGTGGCGGGCTGTTGGGCCGGCCCATAGGAGGGGCTGGGCTAGGGGGAGAGGGGGCCAGGTGGGGAGGGCTGGCTGGGCCAGGGGGAAGGGCTGGCCCAGAGGGGCCAGGGGGGGTTCCCTCTCTCACATTTCGTTTTCTCTTTTTATTTTCTTCTTTTCTGTTTTTAGTTTATTTAAAATGCCAAAGCATTTTACAAAAATTAGTGCACCCCACCATAATTAGGTTTGCTATTTTAGACAACCCCCGAACATTTTTAGTTTTGGTTTTGAAACTTTTTATCGTTTGCTCTTGTTTTGAAATTGTTTTAGGCCGGGTTCGAATCAACGTGAGGTTTGGCACAGTAACCGGGGTGATTACGGTTCATTAATCATCCGGTGTTACAAATCTCCTCCACTACAAGAAATCTCGTCCCCAGATTTAGGAGGCGAAGGAAAGAGTCGGGTATTCATCTCGAAGGCGATCCTCGCGTTCCTGTGTGGCTTCATCTTGAGTGATTCGACCCTTTGGACTTTGAGAACTTGATCGCCTTCGGCGTGTGCGGCGTTCAGCTTAGTCGAGAATGCGGACGGATGCTCCTTATAGGAGAGGTCCTGTTGCAATTCGAGCACTTCATGGTCCACTGCTCGGATTGGGTCCTTGAAGCAGCGTCGGAGTTGGGACACGTGGAACACATCGTGAACCTGAGAAAGGTTCGACGGAAGCTCCAGTTGATAAGCCACTTTTCCACGCCTTTCCAGAATAGTGAAAGGGCCAATATAGCGAGGAGCTAGTTTGCCCTTGATCCCGAAGCGGTGAGCACCCTTCATTGGTGTAACGCGAAGATAGGCCTTTTCGCCAGGTTGATAGACCATGTCTTTGTGATGACGGTCATAATTACTCTTTTGACGAGACTGAGCAGTCTTGAGATTCTCGCGAATAATGCGGACTTGTTCTTCGGCATGTTGGATAATATCCGGACCGAAGAGTGGACGTTCCCCAGTTTCTGACCAGTTCAGAGGGGTTCGGCACTTTCGTCCATATAACACTTCAAAGGGGGCCATCTTCAGACTAGCTTGATAGCTATTATTATAAGAGAACTCAGCATACGGGAGAGATTCCTCCCATTTATTGCGAAGGAAGCGACACAAGCTCGAAGCATGTCTTGAGAATTTGGTTGACACGTTCAACTTGCCCTTGAGACTGCGGGATGAAACGCGATCTTGAAAGATAAATGAGTCCCCATAGCTTCTTGAAAACTTGCCCGAATCTTGAAGTGAATAAGCTGCCACGGTCCGAATCGATAACCAGTGGAATACCGTGAAGTGAAACAATTCTGGACATATAGAGCGTTGCAAGCTGGCTAGCGAGTGATCGTCTCTTTGACCGCCGAAAATGTGCAACTTTAGAAAGCGGTCAATGGCGACAAGAATTGCATCATTACCTTTCTGCGATTTGGGAAATCCAAAGTGATTTAAGTCCATTTCAACATGGTCCCATTTCCATTCAGGAATAGAGATAGGCTGCAGAGTTCCAGCGGGCCTTTGATGTTCTGCTTTGATACGACGGCAAACGTCACACTCAGAAACATAGCGAGCAATGTCCTGCTTCATATTAGACCACCAGAATCTCTGACGAATGTCTTGATACATCTTTGTACTGCCAGGGTGGATACATAGAGGCGTATCATGAGCTTCTTTCATAACCTTCTGAGTCATATTCAGGTTTTCCTTCTTACACGGCACCACTAGGCGGCCTTTGAAGTACAAGGCGCCATCATCAGCAATAGTGAAGGACGAGGGATTTCCTTTCTTGATGTCTTGTTTAAGCTTATAGACTTCAGAGTCAAATCCCTGCATTGTCTTTATGGTGCCCACGAGATCGGGTTCAACAGCCAGGGTATATAGGGAACCCTAGGGAACAACACGGAGATTCATCTTGCGGAACTCCGGAGGAGGGGGAGCGAGTGCACCCGGAGGAACAATATGGAGGTTCAGCTTTCTGAATTCTTCAACAAGTGGGGCTGAACTTGGTGAACTCAAGGTGGTTGCAGAAGACTTGCGGCTCAAGGCATCAACCATTACATTAGCCTTGCTCGGCGTATAGGAAATACCCAAATCAAAGTCTGCAGCAGTCTCCATCCATCTCTGGCGACGGAGGTTCAGGTCTGGCTGAGTAAACAGATACTTCAGACTTTGGTGGTCGGTGAAGATCTCATAGCGATTACGAGAAGGTAATGTCGCCACGCTTTAATGCATGAATGACGGCAGCAAGTTCGAGGTCATGAACTGGTAGTTCTCCTCGTGAGGGCGCAATTGTCGAGAGGCATAAGCAACTACTTTGCGCTCTTGCATTAGGACACCGCCTAAACCTTGACGAGAAGCGTCGCGATAAATGACGAAGTCCTTCTTAGTATCGGGAGGAGCTAGCATCAAGCGAGCGTCAACTTGTCTTTGAGTGCCTAGAAACTTTCCCGACATTTATCATCCATTGGAATTTGGCGCCCTTATACAACAGGTTAGTCGAGGCACGGCAATCTTGGAGAAGTTCTCGGCGATCGACGGCAATAGTGGCGAGACCGAAAAACTTCGACTTATTAACGTTCTTGGAGGAGTCAATCGAGAATAGCCTGAACTCTTTCGGGGTTGACGGCAATACCATCCTTAGAAATGACATGCCCAAGATAGGTTACTTGGAAGTCGAATTCACATTTGGAGAACTTGGCATAGAGTTGATGCTCTCGTAGCTTTTCCAAAGACAAGACGAAGATGTTCAGATGTTCTTCTTCATTCTTGGAATAGATCAGGATATCATCCAGATAAACCACGACAAACTTGTCGAGGTAATCCATGAATATATAGTTCATCAGGCGAGAGAAGGTAGCTGGAGCATTGGTTAAGCCGAAAGACATGACGGTGTACTCGAATGAACCATAGCGAGTCACAAATGCGGTCTTGGGGATATCCTCCTCACGAACACGGATCTGGTGGTAACCCAACCTCAAGTCGAGTTTCGAGAACACTGACGAACCAGCCAGTTGATCATAAAGATCATTGATCCGAGGAAGAGGATACTTATTCTGAATGGTAGCTTGATTTATGGGACGGTAGTCTTGGACCAATCGGTTTGTCCCATCCTTCTTCTTGACAAAGAGAGAAGGTGCTCCCCAAGGAGAGCAGCTTGGGCGAATGAAGCCACTTTGAAGAGATTTGTCGATTTCCTCCTTTAGCTCAAGGAGTTCATGCGGCGGCATCTTGTAGGGTCGTTTGGCTATAGGAGTGGTGCCTGGTTTCAAGTCGATGACGAATTCGACAGCTCTAGCAGGGGGAATCCCTGGAAGTTCTTCAGGAAAGACGTCTTGGAAATCGCAAACGACAGGAATGTTTTCAATTCCCTCGAGGGGTGCGGCGTTCAATGCATTCAATGCATAGAGCCTTGCCTCGGCATCTTGAACCAGACGAGCATTGTAGCTTACTATTTCATCAGAAGGGTGTAGCAGATGGACGGTCTTAGTGGCGCAAACGATTGACGCCGTATGCGCTTTCAACCAATCCATCCCCAAAATGAGGTCGATGTTAGCCGTCTTCAGGATAATGGGGGAGGCATAGAATTCCAGCCCTTCGATTTCCACGGGGCGTCGGCGCCAACCATGGAGGTTTGACATTGTCCCAATGGAGTTTTACCACTACCAAGAGTTCATCTCCTCACATTAACGTCGTGCTTGTATGCAAAGTCTTGAGACATGAATGAATGCGATGCTCTGAATCAAATAAAACAGATCAGGTACTGAATTTACGATGAGTGTACCCATCACGATGTGAGCTGGTCTTGAGCTTCGTTCAGATCAACGTGGTTGGCCCGAGCTTGCCCATAAGACTTGCCGGTGTTGTTGCGATTCAGGTGTTTCCACGGCCAGCTCTTTGGAAGGGCCACTGATTACGGTTCTGTTGCATTCTCTAGCACGGTGCCACTGGTTGTCCGCTTTGAAGCACAAGCCATTATTGGGAGTGGGAGCAGGAGCTTGGGGTGGTGGAGCTGGAAGCTTGGCTGCTTAGTTGTAGGCGAGGCGAGGTGTAGCATAGTTCTGCCTTGAAGCAGTGCATTCGGCCGGTACATACTGTTGGGAATCCATATCTTGCGCTTATGCGAGGACGGGCCGAAGATGAGCCCGTGTCACGGTTCGCTGTTAGAGCTCTGGTATTCCTGCGCACCAGTTTCGACATTGATAGCTTTGTTCACCAAGGTGGCGAAATCAGCAAAGTCGTGCACTAGAAGTGCGAGCTTGATGTCGACTTGAAGACCGTCACGGAACTTCTCTGTCTGCGTGCATCGGTTGCAATGTCCTCTTGACATAGCGAGACAAGTCCAGAACTCTGTTGATAGGCTTCAACAGTCTTGTTGCCTTGGGTGAGGTTATGAATTCACGCTTCTTCGGTTCATGACCCTTGAGGATGAAGCGGGCACGGAAGGCAGCCTGGAAGTCCGCGGTGATGAGTGTTCCAAGCTGGCAGAGTACGCGGTGGCTGTCCCACCATTGAGCTGCGGGTCCCTTCAGAAGAAGGAAGCAAAGGTGACATAGTGGCGGGGCTACATCAGCAGACTCCATCTCATAGGTGATGTCACGGAGCCAGTCATCAGCATCCAGTGGCTGAGTTGAGCTGCGGTACACGCTGGGGTTCAGGCGTATGAAATCCTGCAGAGTTGTTCCGTTTGGGTGCTGGTTCATATTGGGGCGAGGAAACTGAGCCATCATGTTTTCCATGAACTGGCGATTCATCTCGAGCTGTTGGATCATACCAGCCATGTACTCAGGCGGTGGTGGGAAGTTGGCACCACGACCACGACCTGCTGGCCTAACCATCCTGCTAATATATAACAGGGGTAGTTCAGCAATTGAGAAACCAAGCAGGAGACAGGAATCATTCAGGATGAAACATGCATAATGAAAGCAGCATGATGGGAACTACATAGTAGTTGGCATATCTTACAAAAGGAATCATGCATAGAGTCCGATACATAGAGTCCAGCACATAGACTACTACATCATAGGCGGCACGCAGGCTCACGTGAATACATCAAACACTAACAAGCAAGTCTACATCAGTCCCACGCGATCTGCGGAGGTAGCTGTAGCCCTGAAAGCTGGTAGTCTTGGCGGTGGATAGTCCTCCACGTCGGTGACACAGGGCCGCGGATACTCGGTGCTGAATCCGGCGTCCCGTGGCGAGAAAAGGACCAAGTGCGGGAGAGTAGCCTCCCACGTCCGCCAACCGACACCACAGGGCATCACGGTCTGGCTGGGTAGATCGCGAGCGCGGCAGCTCTCGGATCGGACAAAGGGTGCATCAGCGTCGATTGCACGTAGAGGTGCCGACGGGTGATGTACAACTCGTGGCGAAGAGCTCGGTTAGCTCGATCCAGCCCATCGCATGCGAACAAAGTTACGATGGTGGAAGGGCTCTCTGGTGACAATGGTGTAGGCAGCGGTGTAGTAACCCTCCTCACCAACATCGACGCGATAGCAATGTGCACGAAGGGGAGGTGTCCAACTCTCGATACTCGCGACGAAGACGTGTCGAGCAGCGTAAGCAGCATCGTGGACTGCCATATCGATAGTCACTCCAACACCATGTGCGGTGTGCGGCCAAGATAGTGGACTCGTACTCCGAGAGTAGAGGTGGACGATGGCGCGATCATCGCTCCTGGTTATAGTCCCGGTACTCCTCATAGGCGGTGTACTCGGGTGCCGCGATAACCCAGATAGGTCATCATCTCGGCTAGCACCGCAGTGATCCCGAGCACCAATGGCCGTCGTGTGGCGCATTTACCTGCCTCGTGGGTTCCATCTGAAAACAAAGACGTTTCAAAGGAGTCAAATGACGGTGTGGAAATTGCTCAAATACAATTCCAAAAACAACTAGGGCTATATCCAACTTTGGGGTGAAGCGCGTCACGGGATCCTAGTGATAGTTAGTAAAATCGTTTAACCCGGGTAGAAGAGAGTTCGAGTCCCGAGTAAAGGTCGAGGAGTAAAAGATCCTAGTACCACCCGATGGCGGCGTGGGCCCGTAAGGCACACAGCCAAGTTAGTAAAAGTTTTGCAATGTCTAGACTCGACTTGACCAAGGAGTGTGGAAGGGGATTCCTACAGCGATCGGCTCGATACCAACTTGTGGCGCCTCGATTCAACCGCACAACAATCATGCACGCAAATGTATACGATCAAGATCAAGGACTCACGGAAGATATCACAACACAACTCTACAAATAAAAATAAGTCATACAAGCATCATAATACAAGCCGGGGCCTCGAGGGCTCGAATACAAGTGCTCGATCATAGGCGAGTCGTGGAAGCAACAATATCTGAGTACGACATAAGTTAAACAAGGTGCCATAAGATGGCTAGCACAAACCGGGATCTGATCGAAGAGGAGCAGGCCTCCCAGGATCCTCCTAGGTCACTCCTGGTCGTCGTCGGCGGGCTGCACGTAGTAGTAGGCACCTCCGGAGTAGTAGTCGTCATAGGCGGTGGCGTCGACTCACAGGCTCCATCGTCTGTTGCAGCAATCGAGTAGAGGTAGGGGAAAAGGGGAACAAGGCAACCGTGAGTACTCATCCAAAGTACTCGCAAGCAAGGAGCTACACTACATATGCATGGATATATGTAAAGGCCATATCGGTGGACTGAATGCGAGAATGCCGAATAAGAGGGGATAGCTAGTCTTAACGAAGACTACGCTCGGACACTGTCTTGCAATGTAGGAGGGACAATCTGAAGTCCTCCAAGTAACATCATATAGCAATAATCCTACTCGGCAATCCCTGCTCATATCCACGAGCGAGAGCGACCACCGGTTGTATCGGCACTTGGAAGGTGTGTTTTATCAAGTATCCGGTTCTAGTTGTCATAAGCTCAAGGTACAACTCCAAGTCGCCCATTATCAAGATCACGGCTATCCGAATAGATTAACTTCCTGCAGGGTGCACCATCTTACCCAAAGACGCTTGATCCCATTTGGCGGACACACTTTCTGGGTCATGCCCGCCGCTGAAGATCAACACGTCGCAGCCCCACCTAGGCACAACAAAGAGGCCAACACGCCGGTCTAAACCTAAGCGCGAGGGTGCGGGCCCATCGCCTCGAGCACACCAAGACGTTATGCGTCTGTGACGGAAGCAGACCTAGCCCAAAGAGCGTTCCAGTCCAATCCGGCGCAGCGCCGCTCGTCACCGACGTCTGAAGTGCCGGTGATACCACGGCGCGGGATACCCATAACTACTCCCACGTAGATGGTTAGTGCGTATAAGCTCGTAGCCAACCCGGATCAAATACCAAGACCTCGTTAAGCGTGTTAAGTAACCGAGCGCCCGAACAGGCCAGGCCCACCTCTCTCCTAGGCGGTCTCAACCTGCCTGCCGCCGCCACAAAGATCCACTCATGGTGCTCCATCACCGACCCGACTTTAGTCTCCACATGTATCATGTATAAAGTATATAGTATATACCGTGATCAACTCCCGAGTGATCACGGCCCGATAGTATAGCACGCGCATGACAAGAAAGTAGGGCCACAGATGAAAGTACTAGCATCCTATACTAAGCATATAGGATTGCGGTAAGGTAACAACGAAGTTACAAGGACAAAGCTATGCACCAAAGATAGGAGTATCTCAAAACAGAACATGCTATACTACTCTAATGCAAGCAGTGTAGATAAGAGTAGGCGATATCTGGTGATCAAGGGGGGCTTGCCTGGTTGCTCGCAAGAGAGAGGGTCGTCAACACCGTAGTCGAACCGGCCAGCAGCGTCGGTCTCGTAGTCTACGGAGAGAAGAGGGGAAGAAACAATGAATATAAAGTAAACAGATGCATATCGATGCATGACATGTCAAGAAGCGATGCTAGGCGTGCCCTAACGTGGTATGAGGGGGTATGGTTAGGGGGAAAACATCCGGAAGTTTTCCGGTCCCGACGTCTGTCGATGATGAACCGGAGAGGAAAGTTTGCAGGTTCGATAGGTTAGGGCGTGTGGTGGACGAACGGACTGCGTATCCGGATTCGCCTCGCTGCGTTACGAGTAACTTTCATGTTGAAATTATTTTAATCCGGATTACGGATTAAAAGATATGATTTTAAAAGATTTTATTAATTTACGGAATTTAATTAATTATTTAATTAATCTCGAAAATGCATTTATGACATCAAGATGATGTCATCTTGACATCAAGATCAACAGGGTTGACTGAGTCAACCTGACAGTGTGGGTCCCATGTCATCCTCTAATATCTAATTAGCCTAATCGAGTTAATTAACATTAGTTATTTAGGTTAATTAGTGATTAGGTTAATTAATCGAATTAATTAGATTAATTAATTACTTAATTAATTAATTAATTAGTTAATTAGTTAATTAGTTTTATTTCATTTTCATTTTTATGTTTAATAATAATTCCATTCGGTGGGGTGGGGCCCCATGTCATCGACCAGTCGATCAGGCGTCTTGAAGTGCGGGGCGGAGCCCGAGCCCGAGGCCAACGGGACAGGGCGGCCGAGGCCAAGACGACGGCCGGAGGGGCCGCATCCTGGCCGAGATCGGCCGGCGGCGGCGGCAGCCGAGGCGACGGAGGTGGGGGGTTCGGGCCCGACGGGGGGGAACATGCTCTGAGGGGCCCGGGTCGAGCGACGGGCGCGAGGAGGAGGGGCTCATGGCGCACATGGCGGCGTGGAGCCGGCGACGGGAGGCCTGGCGTCGGCCGCCGTGGTCGGCGGGGCACCGGCTAGCAGCAGCAGATCGTCACCGGCGTCGTCGCCGGGGAGAATCGTCGGAAGGGGCCGGGGTTCGGTGGCCGTGGGGCGGCGCCGTTGGTCGCCGGAGACGAGAGGGAACGGGGCGGCGTGATCATGAGGGCGTGGCTGGCGACGGGCGCCGGACGACAACGCGTTCGGGAGGGGGAGGGGAGAGGAGGGAAAACAGGGGGGGAGGAGGCGAGCTCACAGCGGGCCGTGGGGACTAGGGGAGCGGGCTCGGTGGAGCGACGGTGACCGGCGAGGAGGCGGGCGGGAGGCGTCTTGCCGGCGGGGAGGCGAGGCGATCCATGGCGAACCCAGCGTGGGCGAGGAGGAGGAGGGGTCCCGGGCGGGCGGTGTAGAGGAGGAGGAGGAGGTCCGGCGGTTAGGCGGGGGGGGCCGCGATGGGGCGCCAAGGGGTTCTCGCCCGATCTGGATCGAGGCGGGCGGGAGGAGGGATCGGGGTGGGGAGCGTGGGGGCGAGTGAGTGGGGGGCGGCTAGGGTTTGGCCTTGGGGGGGTTAAGTGGCGGGCTGTTGGGCGGCCAGAAGGGGCTGGGCTAGGGGAGAGGGGCCAGTGGGGAGGGCTGGCTCGGCCGGGGAAGGGCTGGCCCAGAGGGGCAGGGGGTTCCCTCTCTCACATTTCGTTTTCTCTTTTATTTTCTTCTTTTACATTTTTAGTTTATTTAAAATGCCAAAGCATTTTACAAAAATTAGTGCACCCCACCATAATTAGGTTTGCTATTTTAGACAACCCCCGAACATTTTTAGTTTTGGTTTTGAAACTTTTTATCGTTTGCTCTTGTTTTGAAATTGTTTTAGGCTGGGTTCGAATCAACGTGAGGTTTGGCACAGTAACCGGGGTGATTACGGTTCATTAATCATCCGGGTGTTACAGGTATTCTCTGCAAGTACTGAAATAAGAGGTAACAGATAGTTTTGTGACAAGATAAATTGTAACGAGCAACAAGTAACAAAAGTAAATAAAGTGCAGAAAGGTGGCCCAATCCTTTTTGTAGCAAAGGACAAGCCGGAACAAACTCTTATAATAGGAAAAGCGCTCCCGAGGACAAGTGGGAATATCGTCAAGCTAGTTTTCATCACGTTCATATGATTCGCGTTCGGTACTTTGATAATTTGATATGTGGGTGGACCGGTGCTTGGGTGTTGTTCTTACTTGAACAAACATCCCACTTATGATTAACCTCTATTGCAAGCATCCGCAACTACAACAAAAGTATTAAGGTAAACCTAACCATAGCATGAAACATGTGGATCCAAATCAGCCCTTACGAAGCAACGCATAAACTAGGGTTTAAGCTTCATCACTCTAGCAACCCATCATCTACTTATTACTTCCCAATGCCTTCCTCTAGGCCCAAATAATGGTGAAGTGTTATGTAGTCGACGTTCACATAACACCACTAGAGGCTAGACAACATACATCTTATCAAAATATCGAGCGAATACCAAATTCACATGACTACTAATAGCAAGACTTCTCCGTGTCCTCGGGAACAAACGTAACTACTCACAAAGCATATTCATGTTCATAATCGAGGGGTAATAATATGCATATAGGATCTGAACATATGATCTTCCACCAAATAAACCAACTAGCATCAACTACAAGGAGTAATCAACACTACTAGCAACCTACTAGCACCAATCCCGGACTTTGAGACAAGAATTGGATATAAGAGATGAACTAGGGTTTGGAGATGAGATGCTGCTGGTGAAGATGTTGATGGAGATTGCCCTCTCCCGATGAGAGGAGCGTTGGTGATGATTCCCCCTCCCGGAGGGAAGTATCCCCGACAGAACAGCTCTTCCGGAGCCCTCGATTGGATCCACCAAGGTTCCGCCTCGTGGCGGCAGAGTTTCGTCCCGAAAAGTTCTTCTTGATTTTTTTCTCATCGAAAGACTTCATATAGGAGAAGATGGGCGTCGGAGACCCACCAGGGGGCCCACGAGGTAGGGGGGCGCGCCGCCCACCCTCGTGAGCAGGGCGTGGGCCCCCTGGACTTCATCTTTGGCGAGGATTTTTCTTTATTTCTTTTAAGATATTCCGTGGAGTTTCAGGACTTTTGGAGTTGCGCGGAATAGGTCTCTAATATTTGCTCCTTTTCCAGCCCAGAATTCCAGCTGCCGGCATTCTCCCTCTTCATGTAAACCTTGTAAAATAAGAGAGAATAGCCATAAGTATTGTGACATAACGTGAAATAACAGCCCATAATGCAATAAATATCGATATAAAGCATGATGCAAAATGGACGTATCAAACATCAACCAGCTTTATTTGATGGCTTTTGAGCGACTAGGCTTAGATAATGTGTGGTAGTACTTATTTATTGTTAGGTTTTGGCTTTGACCGCCTGGGTACTGATAATGACTGAAACAACGTAAGTTGCAGTCAAACTCAGGAAAAATAGCTTTGATGAAGTACGTCCGATGTGAATTCAACGGTTAAGAGAAGAATCAATTGCAACAAATATATATTTGGCACCTAAGCCTTAGGTGCCCCCTTCATTTTTTTGCACAAAGTGGAGCTTATATTAAAGTAGGGTGGGTAATCGTTCATACAAAGTTCGATAATATCATTGGTACCCGACCCCAATCACACTGAAGTGCATGTTGTAGATCGTTCATAGGCAACACGGCTATGATTTACCCTATTTTGTGACTGGCTGACTAACTTAAACACAAGCTCCCATCCATTAGTATCATAGATTTGATCTCGCACACCACTGCCATATGCTTCGTTCGATCCATGTGTCGTGCTTTGATCATAGAGTCCGCCTCGTAGCAGTCCATCTCCACTATGATGGGTAGCTGAGTTCTCTGCAATGCGAGATGAAGCCCCTCTCTACAAGCTTCCAGCCCCGCCTTCCAGCGGACTATCGCGGGTGCGAAGCTCCCTGCAGGGGACAAAAAAATAGTTGCACAAAAATATGGAGTAAACTACTCTCAAACTAAACCTCCAAATCCCTTCATGTCCTCACATGGGGCTGCAAGGCTATGGCTCAACCTTAGCCCGAGGGGACTACTCACACATCACAAGCTACTAACATAAGACATTGTAAAAGGTTACTCGAAGATGAATGATCAGAAAGTCTTACAATATTGTTGACCGAGAAGGAATCTTGATTACAAGTAGTATGATCTAATGAAATGGCTACGGTGGTGGAGATGACGACGATGGTTGCTGCTATGGTGGACGACGGTGGTTGCATAGATGGGAATGACTGAAAAGGGTTGCGAATCTTCTTGCCATCTCTCTCTCTTCTCCTTTATATATTGTAGATGGCGGAATAGGGTTTCAAGGAGCCTCTATTGCAATTCTGGCTTGGTTCCCTTCATGGAAGTCGCCAGGGATGACGTCATGGAGTCAGTGTCGACTGGTACAACCACTAGTACGAGTAGGCATGGTCATGCCACACATTGTCTTTTCTTTGGGGACCTCCTGTGTGTGCCCAATTGAATGGAAATGATCTTCACGTCCATCCCTTCCTATATATGTCTTGCTTTTCCACCTCTCATTTATGCAAGGAATAGAAGAAACAAGGGGATTTGCGATCATTTGCATTTATTAGTCATTAGTGGAAAAATTTGAAATGACAATCTGAAAAAATATCCAGTTTAAACATGTGTAAACATGTGTGAAAATCCACTTATCAACACTTGTCGGTGAGTATTATTACCCACTTGGATGGAGAGGTGGTACAAGTGCAGTTGAACCTTATCACCAATCCGAGTGTCTAAGGGCTCGCAGGTACTTCGCCCGAGTAGCACTCATAAGTGATAAGGGTCAAGAACACTACTTTAGGTATCCTGCAATTGTGAGAGATTTGTAGCTCATGACTACAAGATCACCTAATGGTATTGTATACCTTGAAGATCAGTACCAAAGTACCGACTTGGGACTATATATAAGGGCGGTACTAGCTCCCCATCAAAGGGCAGAAGATACGCAGGAGCCCACTCACATAAGCTAGCTCAATAGATAGGAAAACACCATTGCTGTCATTTGTTATCATCAATAAAGATAGACATGTAGAATGTAGGGCTATGACCCATCATGGGGTTTGAACCTAGGTAAAACCACCGTGTTACCTTCATGAATAACGAGATCCCTTTGAGCACCTATCTCTACTTTCTTCCATGACAAACTTTAGATCATAAGATCGCCAAACCATTATTCGTCGTCATTGGACGCCGACAGTGAGGCTTGATCGAATCTCCTTGGCCAAGATGAATCGATAAACGACTTCTGTTCCCATCATGACTATTGCCAGAGATTATGGCATGAAGAAACACGCCAGACCAAAGGATGTCGTAACTCGACACGACTAAGTGAGAGAGATCGCCCTTGATCCCTCTTAGCCGACTCGTTTGTGAAATTCAGGGTGTCCCTAGACAGTCGGCGTGCGCAACAACTTCTCGCATTCCTCTTGGATAACCGGGGTGTATTCGCTTGGAGTACATAATATATTTCTAGGAACCTCCGAGACGTCTCTGAACATTACCTTCATGTTTTTCTCGATGCCAAGACAATGCAGCAGAGAGATGCCCCGCCACCCTGACAGAAAGCTTGCCATACGAGAAGAAGTCCATCACCTCAGGGTGGCCAACACTGTCAGAGATGTCAAACACACGGACCGGCTAGACAACTAGTGCTAGTCGTGAAGCCTAACTACAATTGGAGGATGTGTGTGGAATTTACCGATCTCAAGAGGCTTGTCCCAAAGATCCATACCCTTTCCCACAGATCGATGAGATAGTCAACTTGTCTTTTGGATGTGAGTAACTTTGCTTGCTGGACTCATGCCGAGGATACCATCAAGTGAGTATGAAATCAGAAGGCCGAGAGGAAACATCGTCACCACACCGTCCGGTGCTGATGCACATTCTTGAAGATGGATACTCCCCTTGGTTGAATCCTCTGCATCCCATTCAAAAAAGGAACATGATCTTTATCTCACTGCTCAAGAAACCAATGATATCTTGAGAGGCATTAGTGAGTAGAGGTTGGAAAGTATCTCATCATTTGAGTGCGGTCATGGGATATGGAAGGAAATCCGAGACATCTAAGAGTTTCCTAAGGGTCACCTTCATCATCTTGAAAATCAAGTAATGGTGAGATCAGTGGGGAGGAAGGTGAGGTGGGTATACAAAGGTTTTCCAAAAATCTACCTATATACAGTCAATTTGCACGCCTTTACAATGATCAAGAATGATATGTGGCATGGTTTTTGAGTTTAATGATTGTGGGTGTATTTTACTCCACTAAATATCTATAGATGTTCCCTTGTGAGAGGTAAAGTTGTGCTTGAAGATGTCTATGGACTTAATTGTTCTTCCTACTGCAACATGCTCTTTCATTTGAAGTGGTACCCAATTATGTGGAGGACAAGGGGTTAGGATCCTACCGTACAGTATGTTCACTGCCATGTGAACCTGTCCCCACATATCATATATAGTACTGCCCATTGTAGTAATACAGAGGAACTCGACTCCATCTCAAGGACTCCTCACTACTTTCCAATTCTTCAAGAGCCGTAGATGCTAACTATCGTCGTTATAAATCTAACAGTAAGGGAGATGTATGAACGAAGCTTGATCTACTAAGGCATAAATGGGTGACACAAGATATAATACAGGTTCACGCCTCTTAGAGCATCTCCAGCCGCGCCCTCAACAGGTCCCCCAGGCCACTTTTTCGGCGCCGGCGCCAAAAAAACGCCCCAGTCGCGCCCCCAGGACGACGAAAAGTGTCGGTTCGGTCCTTTTTTCCGCCCGGCGGTCGTAGGCCGAACCCGGCGCACTTGGGGGTGATTGGGGGCTCCGGCGCAAGGGAAAAGCGCGGTTGGCCCACACCGCCAGGTGAAAAGTCAAGATTTTCTTCCCCGACTCGCCTTCCACCCCCCGCGCCCTCGGCCGCCACTAGCTATATCCAGGCGCCGCCCGCCGCCCTTCACCGCTAGATAGCCATTCCCCGCCGGAAATATAGCAGAGGTTCGCCGCCGCAGCCCCTCCAACAGCAGCTGGGCATTTCCGGCCGCCGTTTCCGGCCGCGGAGGGGCAGTTTAGCGGCGGGTGCACGCCCACCGGGCGCAAGGTGTTCGGCGATTTACCTGCCTCGGCGATGGACTTGGATGACGAGGAAGCGCTCCCCGCGCTGCTGGAGGAGGAAGCCGGGGCCGACGTCCAGGAAGAAGAGCATCTGATGGTGCTCGCCGCCCTCGCCCAGCTGCTGGCGAGCAATGAAAAGCCGCGGCGAGGTGGCTCGGCGCCGGGGTGGGTGAAAGCAAAAAAATGGCATCGTCTCGAAGGCTACTGCATGCTCTACTCTGACTACTTCGCCGATGCTCCACTTCACGGCGACAAAACATTTCGGCGTCGTTATCGGATGAGCCGAAAGCTCTTTCTCAGAATTGTGAATTCCATTCGGAAGTTCGACAACTACTCAAGTGCAAGATGGATTGCACCGGAGAACTTGGATTCACCTCGATCCAGAAGTGCACGACAGCAATGAGGATGCTTGCATACGGAGCTCCCGGTGATTAACTCGACGACTAAGCATAGAGTGTTTCTACAAGTTCTGTCGGGCAGTGGTGGCAGTGTTTGGACCGCAATACTTGAGAACACCCAATGCCGAAGACACTGCTCGGATCCTAGCATAGAATGCAGCAAGAGGATTTCCTGGGATGCTTGGAAGCATCGACTGCATGCATTGGAAATGAAAGAATTGCCCATTTGCTTGGCAGAGGATGTACAAAGGCGCCAAAGGCGGTTGCAGTGTGGTAATTGAGGCGGTGGCCACACAGGACCTCTGGATTTGGCACTCCTTCTTTGGTATGCCAGGAACTCACTATGACATCAACGTGCTGCAGTGCTCTCCTGTCTTTGCCAAGCTTGTTGAAGGTCATTCTCCTCCGATGAACTTCAAGATCAATGGGCGGCACTACAACAAGGGGTACTATCTAGCTGATGGCATCTATCCGAGATGGTCGAAAGTTGTGAAGATGATCTCAAACCCTGTGCCAGGAGGCAAGAACGCCTGGTTTGCGAAGATTCAGGAGGCTTGCAGGAAGGATGTCAAGCGGGCATTTGGTGTGATCCAATCTCGAATTGCTGTTGTCCGGTACCCCGCTCAGACCTGGTTGAAAGATCAAATGTGGGAGATTATGACTTGCTGTGTCATCTTGCACAACATTATCATCGAGAGCGACCAAGAAGACCCAAGTGTTTGACACGAACCATACTACGAGCGGGTCCTCTAGCGAAGTTGATCACCAGCTACCAAGAACTGGATTGCCTATCTCGGTATCGTCGGAGATCCGAGACCCACAGTGCATCATCAAGCGCAACAAGATCTGATTGAGCACCTATGGAGGATTAAGGCGGCGCCGCGACGCGATGTGATGAAATATGATTTTTATTTGTTGAACTATATAATTTGTATTGAACTATTTGTTGTTGTACTATTTTGTTGAAGTATTTGATTTTTCTGTGATGAAATATGTGATAAAAAAATTTATGTTGATAATTGAACGCCGAGCCACGGCGAACCACGCCGAATATGGGCCTATTCTCGCCCATTGTGACGCCCCCGATTCAATCGTACACTAATCATGCACGCAAATGTGTACGATCAAGATCAGGGACTCACGGGAAGATATCACAACACAACTCTAAAACATAAATAAGTCATACAAGCATCATAATACAAGCCGGGGCCTCGATGGCTCGAATACAAGTGCTCGATCATAGACGAGTCAGCGGAAGCAACAATATCTCGAGTACGACATAAGTTAAACAAGATGCCATAAGATGGCTAACACAAACTGGGATACATATCGAAGAGGCGCAGGCCTCCTGCCTGGGATACTCCTAACTACTCATGGTCGCCGCCGGCGGGCTGCGTAGTAGTAGGCTCCTCCGGTGTAGTAGGAGTCGTCGTCAACGGTGGCGTCTGGCTCCTGGACTCCATCGTCTGGTCGCAGCAATCGGGTAAAGAAAAGGGGAAAAAGGGAACAAGGCAACCGTGAGTACTCATCCAAAGTACTCGCAAGCAAGGAGCTACACCACATATGCATGGGTATATGTGCAAAGGGCCATATCAGTGGACTGAACTGCAGAATGCCAGAATAAGAGGGGGATAACTAATCCTGTCGAAGACTACGCTTCTGGCAGCCTCCGTCTTGCAGCATGTAGAAGAGAGTAGACTGAAGTCCTCCAAGTAGGTACCATCGCATAACATAATCCTACTCGGCGATCCCCTCCTCGCTGCCCTGTTAGAGAGCGATCACCGGGTTGTATCTGGCACTTGGAAGGGTGTGTTTTATTAAGTATCCGGTTCTAGTTGTCATAAGGTCAAGGTATAACTCCGGGTCGTCCTTTTACCGAGGGACACAGCTATTCGAATAGATTAACTTCCCTGCAGGGGTGCACCACATAACCCAACACGCTTGATCCCATTTGGCCGGGCACACTTTCCTGGGTCATGCCCGGCCTCGGAAGATCAACACGTCGCAGCCCCACCTAGGCACAACAGAGAGGTCAGCACGCCGGTCTAAATCCTATGGCGCAGGGGTCTGGGCCCATCGCCCATTGCACACCTGCATGTTGCGAGGGCGGCCGGCAGACCTAGCCTAGCGAGCGTTCGATCCATTCCGGCGCGCACCGCTCAGTCGCTGACGTCAAGAAGGCTTTGGCTGATACCACGACGTCGAGTGCCCATAACTGTTCCCGCGTAGTTGGTTAGTGCGTATAGGCCAATGGCCAGACTCAGATCAAATACCAAGATCTCGTTAAGCGTGTTAATTGATGTAACCGGGGACGCCGACCAGGGCCAGGCCCACCTCTCTCCTAGGTGGTCTCAACCTGCCCTGTCGCTCCGCCACAAAGTAACAGTCGGGGGCCGTCGGGAACCCAAGCCCACCTCTACCAGGATGGAGCCACCTGCCCCTTCAGCCCCCATCTCCGAACAGTATCATAAGTAATGTAATAGTATGAAGTATATAGCATATGCCCGTGATCACCTCCCGAAGTGATCACAGCCCAGTAGTATAGCATGGCAGACAGACAAGAGTGTAGGGCCACTGATGGAACACTAGCATCCTATACTAAGCATTAGGATAGCAGATAAAGGTAACAATTGTAGCAACAATGATAGGCTATGCAGCATAATAGGATTAACCGAAAGCAGTAACATGCTACACTACTCTAATGCAAGCAGTAGAGAGAAGGAATAGGCGATATCTGGTGATCAAAGGGGGGCTTGCCTGGTTGCTCTGGCAAGAAGGACGGGTCGTCAACACCGTAGTCGAACTGGGGGTCATCGGCAGCCTTGGGGTCTACCGGAAAGAAGTAACGGAGGGGGAACACAATAAATAATAGAGCAATCAAAGCATCACAAAGCGTAACATGGCAATATGCGGTGCTAGATGTGACCTAACGCATTAGGAGGTGATACCGGCGAAGGAGAAACATCCGGGAAAGTATCCCCGGTGTTCCACGTTTCGGACAAACGGACCGGAGGGGGGAAAGTTGCATGTTCGATATGCTAGGGGTGTGTGGCTGACGAACGGGCTGTGTATCTGGATTCGTCTCGTTGTTCTGAGCAACTTTCATGTATAAAGTTTTCCGATCCGAGCTACGGTTTATTTTCTACGAATTTTTTAAAGATTTTAGTATTTTATGAAATTATTTATTATTTCGAATTAAACAGGAAAACTTACTATAGGTACCCAGGAATGTACCCAGCAGAAAGGTTGTGTGACTGACAGTGGGGTCCAGTGGCAGAGTTGACCCTGTAAATGTTTGACTAGTCAATTGATGAATAGTAACAACGGGTCCCGGATGTCATATACTGTGATATCTTTAATTTTAACTCAGCATTTTAATTTAGTAAATAGGGTCCACATGCCATTGATACACCAGGCTAACTAAACATGTTAGCACTAACTAAACATGTTAGCACTAACTAATTGGGATGGCCCCATGTGCCAGAGGCACATACGTGCACTTGCCTGTGCACACACGCACATCACGCAGGCACATGGCCATGGCCACTGCCGAGGCCAGCATGGGAGCTACCAAGGAAGGGCGCGACGCGGGCGCGAGGGGGGAAAGCGAACGGCGAAGGCAGCCAGCGGCCGGAGAGGCAGCTCGGTCGAGTGGCGAGCAGCAACAGCAGCAGCAACAACAAGCAGCGCGTGGGGCTGCAACAAGGCCAAGGGCGAGTGGCGCGCGCGTCATGGGCAGGCGGCCGCGGCGGCAGCGATCTGGCGGGGGCACGCGTCTTGGGCGCGTGGGGATACTCGGCGCCGCAGCGATGAGGGGAAGGAGGGTGGGCGCGGCAGCAGGGGTGGGGACACACGACCACGAGCGTCATGGCGGCCGTGGGCTGGGGCCTTGACGGTGGCGATGGCCTAAAGCACTAGATCTGAAGGGAAAGGGGAGACGGGGAGGGCAAGTTGCTGCTCACATCGGTGACGAGGCGACTTCGGGGCAGCTGCAGGGAGGTCGAGGGGCCGGTGAGGCTCGGTCGGCGGCGGATCGAGGCCGCGGCCGAGTCCGATTCAGCGAGGGGCAGACGCAGGCGCGCCGTTGCTGCAGCTCCTCCGCCCCAAACCGGTGGTGTAGTCGGCGAAGCGGCGACATCTCTTCTCTTGGCCTCTTCACGGTCGGCAAGGAGGCCGTTAGCCCGACAGGCGATGAGGCGATGGTGGCGATGGCGTTCGATGTCGAGCAAATCGGCGGAGCAGCTCGAGGAGGAAGAAAATGAGGGGCTAGGGTTTGAGGGGTGTCGAGGTGACCTAATATGCGTCGGGGATGCGGCAGATGGCCGCCGCGTGGCCATCCGCGGCGCGGACGCACGCGCTGCCTCCAGCGCACCCTCGATGAACAGGTGAAGGAGACGACGGTGGAGGTGGGCTGGGCCAGCACTATTGGCAGTAGGCCTAAGTGCACAATAGAGTAGGGCTTTTCCCTTTTATTTACTCTTTTCAATTATTAGCTTCTGTTTTAAATAGTTTCAACTATCAAATGAATTTCGTTGAGCATGTACATTTGCACATAATTGCAATGCAATACCTGGGGGTTGCCCAAACAGTTTCAATTTATTTTCCAATGTTAAAAACATATTTTTAAAGGCTATTTCATTTGCTGCTCGAACACTTATTAATTTCCTAGTAATTAATTGGGGGGGGGGGGGGTCTAATAATGTTGGTTTCAACAAAACAAACATCAGGGGGAATTATAGAATAAAACAAACTTAGTTCCACTATTTGAAGAAATAATTTATTTGACTTTATTTCAGAATTTGAATTTGGCTTTGATATATCAAGGGGCAATTTGGCTTTAGTCAAACCTGATGACATGGCACCATTAGCGGGTGATTACTATAGCATGATTCTCGGGGTGTTACAAATCTCCTCCACTACAAGAAATCTCGTCCCGAGATTTAAGAGGTAGGGTGAGGGGGAAAGGATTTGGTTATGAAATTCTAACGATTCTTCTCGGTCTTAGTTTCTCTTCTGGAAGAGATCGATCCATTACATTGATGTCCTTATTCCTCCGCTTCTGGTCATCATGATGAAGTCGTCATCCTTTCTTCCGGTCTTCGTCGTACGTATGAAGGACAAGGGGTAACTTCGGAAGAATGGACGTCTGAAAGGTTGACTATCTGTTTGATAACATCGGGGATGGTGGCGGAAAGTAACTCTCGAATAGAAATTTAAGACATTATCGAGAGAAAAGTAAGGAGGTATCGTGGGGAAGTTTCGAGCGGGCATGCAATCGTTCGTTGCCTGAAACAAAGTGTGAAAGGGGTTCAGAGTAACGGGAATAAGTATTGTGTTTCATACTAGAATTGATGATCTCTTCGGAAGGTGGCTCATGAATTACATACGAAGCCAAGCGTGAGGAATAACTTTGGAAACAGAGGGTGTATAGGAGAGTCAGGTTCCGATCCTGTGGAACTGTGGGTTATGGGCCCACCATGTGGGTTAAAAGTAGGAGGAGCGGTGACATCTTGCATGGTCATGATGGCAAGGCATGTCAGAGGATAGCCTGTCGATTATGTCGGCAACAACGTCGGTTCCAAGGGCGAGGGACGAAGAGAACCATTTTCCTGCTCGTGGAACGAGGCGGACCAATAGGCAAAGTTCTCGTCCATCGGTGGCTACCGGAATGTCATCAACAATAGTAACAGGGTTTTGCTGACGGAATTGTACACCGAGGTGTTTACATAAGCAGTGAATCTTTACTGCTTAGATTATATAGATCACAAGAGAGGTCAAACAAACCAATGAAATGGAAAAAAAGCAGAACAATGGAAAGGAAAGTGTGTTTAAACACATATTCCATGGGTATATCTTTCCCAAGGACGAGCAGAGCATGATATCCATGACATGGTAGAAAGCAGAAAACCCTTTAGGTAAGGGGAGAGAAATTTCATGACATTACCCATACAACGGTGTTTGGATAATTGAGCAGAAACATTTAGCATTGGGCTTCAGATGTTCTTGTTGAAAATCAGAGTATCATAGACATGCTTCGAGATAGCATTGACATGGTCATCAGGTGAAGATCAGAATTTGGAAACACAATGGATCCATCAGGAACAACTTATCGAATAAGTCTTACAATTTCCTCACGGAATATTGACTAACCTTGCCAAAAAGGAAATTATAACAATAGGTCCTCCGACCAGGTGTGCTAGGCATGACATCATCTTACCGGGTCATATAAAGACCAATGTTATAACTCTTGAAAATATGTTCCAACCATCATATCTGACCGAGATTCAGATCTGATTGTTGTCAGGATACCGCAGACTCGGGATGCGTGAGGGGAAAAGCTGCAATACAAATTGACGAGATGACATTATAAAATTCTCGGGGAAATGAACTATGGAAGCGAGTTCCAAAAACAAGAGTTCATCAATAAACCAAGGAGAGGATGAGGAGGTGGCTGATGGACTCAACGACAATCCATCGAAATTTCCAGAAAGATGGATTTCCACAATCATGTGAACAAGGAGATAACATTAGTCAGATCAAATGATATAATGATGTATGCTCGAGGAAAACATACACAATTAAACATTGGTTGAAAAGGTGCAACCAAAATATGGGCCTAGGTAGCATGATCAATGCTTAGAATGGTGATTCGATAACCAATGGTCTAAGAATGAAATGTCAACCATTAACTTCAAAGCAATAGGGTCACTAGAAGTTTTGAATTCGCACATCCAAGTTCAATTGTCGGTTTTTCGGTTGGAAACAACACAGGGACCAAGAAGGAATGGTGATGGTGAGAAGTATTACTTGTATCAAGAATTCTCAAGAGGTGGTAAAATTCCCACGACATTCTTGACATAAAAGGTGGTAACATTCAAGGTAAAGAACAAATGCTAGATAGCAAGGAACTCAAGGTATAACACAAAACATGAACAAGTTTGTGTTGGAGGGAAGGCAATAAAGTGGCCGATGATAACACAAATCATCGAGGGCAAGGGCGGTATTTCACATCATGAATTCGATCGATATACTGGAAGAGCTCATAAGGTTGATGATAATCACGACACATTTGTCAAGAGATTTCATGAAGATGTAATAAATCAGCGACGACATCAGGTCAAAGGAATGATGAAGCGAAGGGTTATTCGAACCATGGGTACGACACAAGATCATAATCCAGTTAGTGGTTCGAGGTGAAACGATAAGACGAGGAAATCGACGTAAGCTTAGCTTATTGTCGAAAGATGTGCTCCGTAATAAGGAACGGTGGCACAGCTTAAATTTTACCACGATAATTATATAGCCAATCAGGCTAGGAGTAACGAAGGATTATTAAACTCATAAGCCATGAAAATTACTTAGAGTTATTGAATCGGAGTGCTGAATCGATTCACTTATCGGTGTTCTCAAGTGACTATTAACTCATAACCCGAGGGGGCACTAGGATCGGCGAGAATAATAGTTGATGAAGAACTCATAAGAAGTTATGTGGTCCCATGATATTCTCGAGATACCCGAGGGTATACTCGAAGGTAGAGAAGAATAGAGGTTGGATAGATGTATTGACTGCGAAGACAAGTACTTCAACTTGTCAGAAATGGGATCAAAGAAGAATAATATGGTGGAACCATAGCTGCAGGGATCCAATTTAATGACACCAAAGAATTACCCAAATGATTAAATATTTTGCAAGAAGCTTCCATGATAAGTTACACATCGGGTCCATGGGCATGAATACAAGTTCAAGGTCGGCTCCCACTTCTTCAATGCATAACCTTTCATTCACTGCTCTACTAAAAATGATTTGAGTGCGAAGATCTACCTTGTGAATTATGAGAGGAGTATGAACCTTGGAAAACTTTCGGGTTCACACATATTAAGGAAGGCATAGGTTCAACCCATCGGGGCATCTAAGAAACATATACTACAAGCTTCGAGAGTAATTATCACCAGTTCGAAAACAGAGCATGGTTGGCCAAATCCGAGAATAGGATTTACCAATGACATTATGTATCAGGGAAAGAACTTCCAAAGTGATTGAATAGGAAGGACGTTGTCGGATAAAACCCAACAAAGGTTCCGGTGGTCCTCAAGGGATCTGATATGAACATCGGTACTCAACCAGAGGAAGAAGCAATGCAAGGAGATCATATTATAGAAACAACTGACTAATTCAAAGCTCAAAAGCAAAAGAAATATGATTTCCAAATCAAGGCATCAGAGGCAAACACTCTGATTAAGGATGGATAAGTCGAGTAGGCTTAGGGGTACCATCGATGGTAATTTAATTGGTTGAGAACCAGCTCATGTTCAAAATGACATCTGAGCCAGAAGGATGAATTCTAGGATCCGATTGAGGATTGCGAGCATTCACAACATATTGAGTCAAGGGACTCGAAATGATAGTGACCAAGGATGTCAACGGAGATTACTAGAAATATGGAATTTAACCATGAAGCAGGAAGGCAAGGAATCCAAGAGCAATAGGTTGTTGAGGATTTTCAGAAAATCAAATAGTATTTCGAAGAATTTTTGTGAAACGCATGAACAACTGGGGATGAGCGGATACTCGGTAAATGCGAGGAATTATCCATAGAGGTATTCATGAGGTAAGAACTGCAGGGCAGTAAGCTCAAAGGATTCTCGGAACAGCGAAGAGCAGTTCGGGGCATCTTGTAATAACAAGATCAATGGTATTGAATGTAGGCAAGTGTATGCAGTTATCCATACGGATATAATAGTGGTAGGAATTTGCAAAGCGGTGGGCACAAGCGTCTCGGAAAACATCGAATAGCATCTTGAACCTTACGGTGAAGCGATCGATCATCTGGAATGAAGGGCTCTCTGGCGAGAAGTGGTAGCGATAACCTAGAGTTATAATTAGTAAAATCACTTAACCCGAATAGAAGAGAGATCAGAATCCCAGAGTATAGACGAGGAATAAAAGATCCTAATACCACCCAATGGCGACGTGGGCCCGTAAGCCACACAACCATGTTAGTAAACGTTTTGCAATGACTAGACTCAACTTCGGCCAAGGATTTTGGAAGGGGGATTCCTACAGGCAGTCGGCTCTGATACCAACTTGTGACGCCCCCGATTCAATCGTACACTAATCATGCACGCAAATGTATGCGATCAAGATCGAGGACTCACGGAAGATATCACAACACAACTCTAAAACATAAATAAGTCATACACGCATCATAATACAAGTCGGGGCCTCGAGGATTGAATACAAGTGCTCGATCATAGGCGAGTCAGCGGAAGCAACAATATCTGATACGGACATAAGTTAAACAAGATGCCATAAGATGGCTAGCACAAACCGGATCTGATCGAAGAGGCGCAGGCCTCCGCACAGGATCCTCCTAACTACTCATGGTCGTCGTCAGCGGGCTGCACGTAGTAGTAGGCACCTCCGGTGTAGTAGGAGTCGTTGTCAACGGTGGCGTCTGGCTCCTGGACTCCATCGCCTGGTCGCAACAATCGGGTAAAGAAAAGGGGAAAAAGGGAACAAGGCAACTGTGAGTACTCATCCAAAGTACTCGCAAGCAAGGAGCTACACTACATATGCATGGGTATATGTGCAAAGGGCCATATCGGTGGACTGAACTGCAGAATGCCAGAATAAGAGGGGGATAACTAATCTGTCAAAGACTACGCTCGCAGCCTCCGTCTTCTTGCATCAGATGCGAAGAGAGTAGATCAAGTCCTCAAGTAGCATCGCATAGCATAATCCTACCGGCGATCCCTCCTCGATGCCCTGTTTGAGAGCATCACGGGTTATATCCGCACTTGGAAGGGTGTGTTTTATTAAGTATCCGGTTCTAGTTGTCATAAGGTCAAGGTACAACTCCGGTCGTCCTTTACCGAGGGACACGGCTATTGAATAGATTAACTTCCTGCAGGGTGCACCACATAACCCAACACGCTTGATCCCATTTGGCGGACACACTTTCTGGGTCATGCCCGGCCTCGGAAGATCAACACGTCGCAGCCCCACCTAGGCACAACAGAGAGGTCAGACGCCGGTCTAAATCCTATGGCGCAGGGTGCAGGCCCATCGCGCATTGCACACCTGCATGTTGCGTGGGCGGCCGGAAGTAGACCTAGCCTAGCAGGCGTTTCAGTCCAATCCGGCGCGCGCCGCTCAGTCGCTGACATCAAGAAGGCTTCGGCTGATACCACGACGTCGAGTGCCCATAACTGTTCCCGCGTAGTTGGTTAGTGCGTATAGGCGGTGGCGGAACTCAGATCAAATACCAAGATCTCGTTAAGCGTGTTAATTGATGTAACCGGGGACGCCGACCAGGGCCAGGCCCACCTCTCTCCTAGGTGGTCTCAACCTGCCTTGTCGCTCCGCCACAAAGTAATAGTCGGGGGCCGTCGGGAACCCAGCCCACCTCTACGGGATGGAGCCACCGCCTCTTGACCCCCATCTCCGAACAAAGATATCATAAGTAATGTAATAGTATGAAGTATATAGCATATGCCCGTGATCACCTCCCGAAGTGATCACGGCCCAGTAGTATAGCATGGCAGACGGACAAGAGTGTAGGGCCACTGATGGAACACTAGCATCCTATACTAAGCATTAGGATAGCAGATAAAGGTAACAATTGTAGCAACAATGATAGGCTATGCAGCATAATAGGATTAACCGAAAGCAGTAACATGCTACACTACTCTAATGCAAGCAGTAGAGAGAAGGAATAGGCGATATCTGGTGATCAAAGGGGGGGCTTGCTTGGTTGCTCTGGCAAGAAGGACGGGTCGTCAACACCGTAGTCGAACTGGGGGTCACCGGCAGCCTCGGGGTCTACCGGAAAGAAGTAACGGAGGGGGAACACAATAAATAATAGAGCAATCAAAGCATCATAAAGCGTAACATGGCAATATGCGGTGCTAGATTTGACCTAACGCAGTAGGAGGTGATACCGGCGAAGGGGAGAAACATCCGGGAAAGTATCCCCGGTGTTCCGCGTTTCGGACAAATGGACCGGAGGGGGGAAAGTTGCATGTTCGATATGCTAGGGATGTGTGGCTGACGAACGGGCTGTGTATCTGGATTCGTCTCGTCGTTCTGAGCAACTTTCATGTATAAAGTTTTCCGATCCGAGCTACGGTTTATTTTCTACGAATTTTTAAAGATTTTAGTATTTTATGAAATTATTTATTATTTCGAATTAAACAGGAAAACTTACTATAGGTACCCAGGAATGTACCCAGCAGAAAGGTTGTGTGACTGACAGTAGGGTCCAGTGGCAGAGTTGACCCTGTAAATGTTTGACTAGTCAATTGATGAATAGTAACAACGTGTCCCGGATGTCATAGACTGTGATATCTTTAATTTTAACTCAGCATCTAATTTAGTAAATAGGGTCCACATGCCATTGATACACCAGGCTAACTAAACATGTTAGCACTAACTAATTGGGATGGCCCCATGCGCCAGAGGCACAGACGTGCAGTTGCCTGTGCACACACGCACATCACGCAGGCACATGGCCATGGCCACGGCCACTGCCGAGGCCAGCACGGAGCTACCAAGGAAGAAGCGTGGCCTTGGCGCAAGGGGGAAAGCGGGCGGCGGTCGAGGCAGCCAGTGATGGTGGAGACAGCTCGGTCGGAAGTGGCGAGAGTAAACAACGACACAGCAGCAACAGCAGCGCGTGGGGCTGCGGCGAGGCCAAGGAGCCAGTGGTGCGCGTCATGGGCGTAGGGCGGCCGGGCGGCGGCAGCGGTGCAGGGGGCACGCGCCGGGCGCGTGGGGAGACTTCGGCGGCCTTGCGAAAGAGGGGAAGGAGGTGGAGCGCGGCGCGAGGTGGGGGCGCTTGACCACTAGCGCGATGGCGGGGAGCTGGGCGCGACGCTTGACGATGGTCTAAAGCACTAGATCTGAAGGGAAAGGGGAGACGGGGAGGGCGGTTGCTGCTCACATCGGTGACGAGGAGCGACTCGGGGCAGCTGCAGGAGGTCGAGGGGGCCGGTGAGGCTCGGTCGACGGCGGATCGAGGCCGCGGCCGAGTCAGATTCCGGCGAGGGGGAACGGGCACGGGCGCCGTTGCTGCAGCTCCTCCGCCCCAATCCGGTGGTGTAGTCGACGAAGGCGACGACAACGCTTCTCTTGGCCTCTTTCTGGTCGGCAAGGAGGCCGTTGGCCACGACGGCGATGAGGCAGTGGTGGCGATGGCGTTCGATATCGAGCAAATCGAGCGGAACGGCTCGAGGAGGAAGAAAATGAGGGGGCTAGGGTTTCGGGGGGTGTCGAGGGTGACCTAATATGCGTCGGGGATGAGGCGGATGGCCGCCGCGTGGCCATCCGCGGCGCGGACGCACGCGCTGCCTCCAGCGCACCCTCGATGAACAGGTGAAGGAGACGACGGTGGAGGTGGGCTAGGCCAGCACTATTGGCAGTAGGCCTAAGTGCACAATAGAGTAGGGCTTTTCCCTTTTATTTACTCTTTTCAATTATTAGCTTCTGTTTTTAAATAGTTTCAACTATCAAATGAATTTTGTTGAGCATGTACATTTGCACATAATTGCAATGCAATACCTGGGGGTTGCCCAAACAGTTTCAATTTATTTTCCAATGTTAAAAACATATTTTTAAAGGCTATTTCATTTGCTGCTCGAACACTTATTAATTTCCTAGTAATTAATTGGGGGGGGGGGTCAAATAATGTTGGTTTCAACAAAACAAACATCAGGGGGAATTATAGAATAAAACGAACATTTTAGTTCCACTATTTGAAGAAATAATTTATTTGACTTTATTTCAGAATTTGAATTTGGCTTTGATATATCAAGGGGCAATTTGGCTTTAGTCAAACCTGATGACATGGCACCATTAGCGGGTGATTACTATAGCATGACTCTCGGGGTGTTACACCCATATGGGCCCTTTATTCGCCGAAATGGGGCTGAAAAATGGGCCAATATCGGCGCTGAGAATGCGATGGGCTAAAATTGCCCTCAGCGCCGATTATATCGTAACTCGCCCCAGGGACGTTTTTATCGTCTGGGGGCCAACGGTTGGAGATGCTCTTAGCGTATAGTTGTGTATAGGGATTACAAAGAATGTGCTTGAGTTCGCGCGCAAAAGAGAAGATCCCCTGCTAATTATATAGGGATGGTGTTGCCCAGGTTTGCAACAGTCGGGTGTGTTATGAAATAAGTACTTCCTCCGTTCCTAAATATAAGTCTTTTTAGACATTTCAAATAGACAACAACATACATATGTATATAGACATATCTTAGAGTGTAGATTCATTCATTTTCATCTGTATGTAGTCACTTGTTGGAATCTCTAGAAAGACTTATATTTAAGAACGAAGGGAGTAGTTAATGTTGAGTGAAAACTGTCCATTAACTATGCACTAGAAACTCCCCCTTGATGGCTTTGCTGTAATTGCAGGGTGTATAATAATTAGTAAGTCTTGATATTCTTTCGTGGAGTCCCTTCTTGAATCTTAGATTGAAAAAAAAAATGCCCCTTAGGGACCTTTCTTTGGATACCAAGATTTCTGACATCTTATCCTCGTATTTTAAAATTATCAAATGGTGCCGTTGAAACATCTGCTTTATTGCAGAGTAATGTTTGCGCACTAACGCCCTGGATGAGACCCCTTGGCGTGCGTCTAGATGCTCCAAACTAATGGTAATAACCTCATCACTAACGTCGGTAGGATGGAATGTTACAAACTTTTGTCTGTTTTGCATTTGTAATAATTTTTAAAAGATCAGTTATGCCTTGTAACCCCTAAAAAGGTTCATGTGTGTGGAACTTTAGCTTTAACTTAAGCAAATATGCCCCACAACCTATAAACCTATCGGCCAGTTTGAGGCCTTGTAAATATTTTTTTTTTGAGAACCAGAGGCCTTGTAAGTCGAATCATGCAAATTTAAAAATTTTCAAATGTTTTTATTTTTCAGGTTTTGTCAGGTACCTGTATACGTTGGATGCATGCGGTTTGAAGTTCTCATCCCAAAATCCTAATCCGGTCGTTGAAAAGAACATCTATCCTTATTATCAGCGAACACAAGTTACAGAAAACAAACGGCGAGCACATCCACTGCGCTCGTATCTGTTATTGAAATACATCAAATCCGGACAGTTAATCACTAGCACACTTTATGTGCGTGCATGCATACACCATGTTTCTACTGCGGGCAGGTCGGGATGGGGATGCCGCAGGAGGCGAGGGTCTTGCGGGCGGTGGGGCTGTTGATGTAGCCGGAATACGCCGGGTTGCTCGCGTACTTGCAGAGGCAGCCTTGCTGCGCCTTCAGGTTCGAGCAGCACGATTCCGACGGCTCCGCCCCACCGATGATCGCCGCGGCGCACACGATCAGCTTCCCCGCATCGCAGTCCTGTGCCGCCACCAACGGCGGGCCGACCACCACCAGAGCTAACAGCGCGCACATGGCCACCGCCGCCACCCTAGCCATGGTCTTCGATCTAGCTCCGACTTCTCGAAACACGACGTTCTCCGGACTCGGGTGTGACCGTGTGAGTGTCAGATCGATGGAGTGGTGGCACAAGAGGCGCGTTGCTCGTATTTATAGGCGGGAGAGCGAGCGCCTCAAGTAATTTGGTAGGCAATGCGTCCCGCGTGAATTCTGTGCTTAGCTGTGAAGTCTTTGGAGTATACGCTTCACCTCAAGCGTTGCCCACGCCAGAAATCCCTCGCTATTACTACTAGTACTACCGTGCCATTTTTACCTCCAGACATTATTACCGTGCATATAAACCTGGGAGGCATTCATTGGTAGTATGATAATTGGAAATGGATGACTTGTGGAACCTGTGATTACGGACAGTCGGCAACGCATCATTAATTCTGCGGAATTGCCTCACGTACGGGATGATTTTTTTATATGCTTACGGGATGATTTTTACTTCTATGCCTTGTGAGGAACAAGAGTATTATCTTATATGTATATCTGCCAAGTAAAGTCTGTTTTAAACCTTATAAACTTATCCAATCCATCAAAATCGAACTCTCTATGTGCCAATTCATCTACAAGGTCTGCACGACACCCGCGCTGCCAACCCTAGGCGACACGGGGGAGATCGCGCCGCTGGCCCTAGGACTCCTCTCCTCGACCCCTCCCTCCCGCCGCCGCCGAAGATCACGCTGGGCGAAGCCTATGCAGTGGGTTGTGACGGCGTCACGGGGCATTCTCCCTTGTGCGGTGGCGGCGAACCCCTCTGGTGGAGGCGACGACACACATCACAACGGTGATTCGGCGGCAAGGAGCGGCGGGATCCCGACAGTGCACGTTGAGGCGGTGACAACAGAGGTGCAGCCACCCCACGTCAGAGGCGCTCCTGTGGAGGCGGCCGTATTCGCGGATCCCGCCTGGCCCAGATGGGCTTGGGCGGGCTGGTGACTCGGTTCTGCGGCGACGGGCAAGCGCGGTGGGCCTCACGGCGCCGGCTGCTTATGCTTTGTGGTGGTGTCGCGGCCTATCAGGCAACAACAGTGGATCCGTTTCGTCCAGTCCCTGGCAGAGATGGTGGCGGTCCGTGCACAAGATGCTTGATGGAGGCTCTTCGAACAAATCTGAGTGAAAACCTGCTTTCGGCTAGCTGCTAAGGCCAGCAGTGGCGGCGCTGTTTTGTGTCGTTCCTTTCTTGAAGGCATCGTCATGGAGAAGTTCCAGGCCACTTTCTGCTACCTCAGAGGGAAACCCTAAATCAGTAGATCTGATGACAGCGACACTCTTGTGTTGATTCCCCCCCTTGGGGGCGTCATTCTTGGAGGTGTACACGAGCTCGAGGGACCAGTGGACGACATATTTGGTGGAGCGGTGCTTCATCTTACACATTTATGGCGGCGGATCTTGGCAGGATGGCGCATTGAAGACACGATGTTCAATGCGCGGAGATGGACTCGTGCAAGAGGAGGACGTTGTCTGGCGTCGTGGTGGCGTTGATAGTAGAGAGGCTTGACAAGGTCGATGCGCCAATATCTACTATGAAGATGGATCGATGAAAGATGATGGTGATGGCCTATGAGAGTGCCTCGGACCGGTATGTCTCCCAGACCTGGTATGTGCCTAGGTTGGGACCTCTAGCTTTAGATATTAGGCTTAGGTCAGATGTCTGGGTATTCGGCTCACTCTCTCTACACCCTTCATCAATGGATATGAGTAGCGACAGATGTTGCCAAGATGGCGGCTTCAGACATATTGATGTACTACTTTGTACAGTCTTTGCGAATATAAAGTGGATGCATGCATCTCCCAGATGCAGAGGCCGGGGTCATCCTCCATTTCTATAAAAAAACTCGTCTACAAAGGTTTTGGTGAATGGTATGCCAGGGAGGAAGATTCTAATCTCTTGTGGACTATGACAAGGCGACCCACTATCCCCGATGCTCCACATTTGATCATTTATTTAAAAAGGAGGTTAAAACCCCCGGCCTCTGCATCAATCAATGCATACAACCATTATCATTTTGATCATGGAGCCGCTCCAGAAACTATTCCATCTTGCTGTGGAGCATGGGATGCTCTCACCACTCGCAAGATCGGGCTTGAAACAAAGGGTTTCCATGTTTGCCGACGATGTGATGATTTTCTTGAAGCCAATCGAACTTGAGATGCAAATGTGTGCAACCATCCTACAAATCTATGGAGTGGCATCTGGCCTCCATATGAACTTGACAAAGAGCCACGTGCTGCCAATTCCGTGCACGGGGATATCATGGATACGATATGCACGATGCTTGGATGCCCGGTAGGAAGCTCCCGTGCAAGTATTTGGGATTGCCATTGTCCATAAGGAAGAAAATGGCGGCCTAGTTTGATGCTCTGGTGGCTCAGCTAGCGGCTCACTTGCCCAGTTTGATGCTCTAAGTATACTAGCGGAGTCTCTAGCCCTATTCAGAGCAGCGGCGCATATGATAGTGGATGATAGCGCGATCGGCCTGTTCTGCGAGGATAGGTGGGTCTTTGGATGGCGAGTTCAAGAGTTAGCTCTTCGGATTTATAATAAAATCAATGCTCGGATTCGGGCAACAAGAACAGTTATGGATGGCCTCCAACACGTAGCTTGGACAAGAGATGTTGGACTGGAGATGGAACCAGAGAGATGTCTACTACGCAACCTTCTTCTTGTAGACTCGTGTTGGGCCTCCAAGCGCAGAGTTTTGTAGGACAGTAGCAAATTTCCTTCAAGTGGATGACCTAAGGTTTATCAATCCATGGGAGGCGTAGGATGAAGATGGTCTCTCGCAAACAACCCTGCAACCAAATAACAAAAAGTCTCTTGTGTCCCCAACACACCTAATACAATGGTAAATTGTATAGGTGCACTAGTTCGGCGAAGATATGGTGATACAAGTGCAATATATATGAAAGTTTTTATTATATCCCTCTTGGATGCCCAACATATTAGGACTAAATTCATAACCTAAGAAAATTACCATGCTTTTCAGAGACTCAATGATATAAGTGAAGCATGAGAGTTCAACAATTTCTTCAAAATAAAACTACCGCCATGCTCTAAAATGATATAAGTGAAGCACTAGAGCAAATGACAAACTACTCCAAAAGATATAAGTGAAGATCAATGAGTAGTCGAATAATTATGTAACTATGTGAATACTCTCTAACATCTAAAAATTTCAGATCTTAATATTTTATTCAAACAACAAGCAAATCCTAATAAAATAAAATGACGCTCCAAGCAAAACACGTATCATGTGGTGAATAAAAATATAGCTCCAAGTAAGGTTACCAATGAACGAAGACGAAAGAGGGGATGCCATCCGGGGCATCCCAAGCTTAGATGCTTGGTTGTCCTTGAATATTAGCTTGGGGTGCCTTGGGCATCCTCAAGCTTAGGCTCTTGCCACTCCTTATTCCATAGTTCATCGAAACTTCACCCAAAACTTGAAAACTTTACAACATAATACTCAACGGAAACCTTGTAAGCTCCATTAGTATAATAAAACAAATCATTCACTTTGGTACTGTCAAGACGAGATTCATAATTTTTCTCACATGATGCCTACTTTTTACCTATCATTTCTACAATTTATATTAAGCAATATAAGCCATAGAAACTAGAAAACAAGCAAACTATGCATTGAAAACAGATTTTTTCAAAAACAAACAGTATGTAAAGATCTGAATTGAAATCATACTTATGTAACTCCATAAATTCCGAAAAGTTAGGACAATCTAGAAAATTTGTATATCAATCTTGTGTAAAAAATTTAGATCAAAAGCACGTTCCAGTGAATTTTCAAAATTCCTGGTCTGGGAGCAAAAGTTTTTGTTTTTGCATAGAATCAAGTCAACTATCATCCATACTATCCCAAAGGCTTTACTTGGCACTTTATTGAAACAAAACCTATAAAACATGATTACTACAGTAGCATAATCATGTGGACACACAAAAACAGTAGGGGTAAATGTTGGGTTGTCTCCCAACAAGCGCTTTTCTTTAATGCCTTTTTAGCCAGGCAGGATGATTTCAATGATGCTCACATAAAAGATAAGAATTGAAACATAATGGGAGCATCATGAAGCAAATGACTAGCACATTTAAGTCTAACACACTTCCTATGCATAGGTATTTTGTGACCAAACAATTTATGTGAGCAAGAATCAACTACCATAGGAAGGGAAAACAAGCATAACATCAAAACTTTCAACAATAGAGAGGAAACTTGATATTATTGCAACTCCTACAAGCATATATTCCTTCCTCATAATAATTTTTAGTAGAATCATGAATGAATTAAAAAATATAACCATCACATAAAGCATTATTTTCATGATCCATAAGCATATAAATTTTATTACTCTCCACATAAGCAAATTTATTCTCATGAAAAGTAGTGGGAGCAAACTCAACAAAATAACTATCATGTGAGGCATAATCCAATTGAAAATTAAAATCATGATGGCAAGTTTCATGGTCATCATTATTCTTTATAGCATACATGCCATCACATTAATCATCATAGATAGCAACTTTGTTGTCATATTGGAACCTCTTCCGAAATAGTGGATTCATCACTGAATAAAGTCATGACCTCTCCAAATCCACTTTCATAATTATCACAATAAGATTCAACACCCTCCAAAATAGTGGGATCATTACTTCCTAAAGTTGACACTCTTCCAAACCCACTTTCCTCAATATAATCATCATAAATAGGAGGCATGCTATCATCATAATAAATTCGCTCATCAAAACTTGGGGGACAAAAAAAATATCATCTTCATCAAACAAAATATCCCCAAGCTTATGGCTTTGCATATCATTAGCATCATGGATATTCAAGAAATTAATAGTAACAACATTGCAATCATGCCCATCATTCAAAGATTTAGTGCCAAACATTTCATAGACTTCTTCTTCTAACACTTGAGCACAATTTTGCTTTCCATCGTTTTCACGAAAGATATTAAAAAGATGAAGCATATGAGGCAACCTCAATTCCATTTTTTGTAGTTTTCTTTTATAGACTAAACTAGTGATAAAACAAGAAACTAAAAGATTCGATTGCAAGATCTAAAGAAATACCTTCAAGTACTAACCTCCCCGGCAACGGCGCTAGAAAAGAGCTTAGTTGACAGGGTGTGAGTGCCGCTTACCTAGCCTCCCCGACAACGGCGCTAGAAAAGAGCTTGATGTCTACTATGCAACCTTCTTCTTGTAGACTCGTGTTGGGCCTCCAAGCGTAGAGTTTTGTAGGACGGTAGCAAATTTCCCTCAAGTGGATGACCTAAGGTTTATCAATCCGTGGGAGGCGTAGGATGAAGATAGTCTCTCTGAAACAACCCTGCAACCAAATAACAAAGAGTATCTTGTGTTCCCAACACACCCAATACAATGGTAAATTGTATAGGTGCACTAGTTCGGTGAAGAGATGGTGATACAAGTGCAATATGGATAGTAGATATAGGTTGTTGTAATCTGAAAATATAAAAACAGCAAGGTAGGAAGTGGTAAACGTGAGCGAAAATGGCATTGTAATGCTTAGGAACAAGGCCTAGGGTTCATACTTTTACTAGTGCAAGTTCTCTCAACAATGATAACATAATTAGATCATATAACAATCCCTCAACGTGCAACAAAGAGTCACTCCAAAGTCACTAATAGCGGAGAACAAACGAAGAGATTATTGTAGGGTACGAAACCTGAAAGTGCAACTATCCCTGGGTGGTTTTGGTAATTCCTAACAACATATAGCTCATTGAGCTAATGCCATTTCAAGATAAATATTTCAGGAAAGCTCAATGATTGGCATGGCATGGATTAGAAAGTGGACCCCTCAAAATGCTAAGGACAAAAGATTGGCTCAAGCTCAAAGCACAAGACTCTACATTTTACTTTTAGTGATCCAGGATCACATTGAGTCCATAGGAAAAGCCAATACTATTAAAAGGGGGTGAGGTGTTGCTTAATGAGTTACTTGCTCAAAATGCTTAGTGATATGCTCCAAAAACCCTCAACTACTTTCTCATATCCACATATGTCCCAAACCAAAAGTCAAACTCGGACCCACCGAAACTTTCTATCCGGGGCCACCGAGTTTTCTTGTCATAGCCACTGCCACACACCCTAGTCACTTCGGTCTCACTGATAGGGATCTCGGTCTCACCGAGATGGGATTGCAACCTGTCTGTTTCCCTTCATAACATTTTGGTCCAACCGAGATGAGCGATCGGTCCCACCGAGATTGCAATGCAAACTCTCTGTTTCCCCTTCGTAACGTTTCGGTCTTACTGAGATGAGCGAATCGGTCCCACCGAGTTTGCTTGGCCAACTCTCTGTTGTGCTTATTACCCAAATCGGTCCCACCGAGTTTGTGTAATCGGTCCAACCGAGATAAGGCTTCACCCTAACCCTAGTACATCGGTCCCACCGAGTTTATCATGTCGGTCCCACCGAAATGCCTAATGGTCACACTATGAACCAAATCGGTCCGACCGAGTTTTCTGATTTGGTCCCATCGAGTTTGGTGATTTGTGTGTAACGGTTAGATTTTGTGTGGAGGCTATATATTCCCCTCCACCCACTCTTCATTCATGGAGAGAGCCATCAGAACATGCCTACACTTCCAACATACATTTTCTGAGAGAGAACCACCTACACGTGTGTTGAGGTCAAGATATTCCATTCCAACCACATAAATCTTGATCTCTAGCCTTCCCCAAGTTGCTTTCCACTCAAATCATCTTTCTACCAAATCCTATCCTATGAGAGAGAGTTAAGTGTTGGGGAGACTATCATTTGAATCACAAGAGCAAGGAGTTCATCATCAACACACCATCTATTACCTTTTGGAGAGTGGTTTATCCTAGATTGGCTAGGTGTCACTTGGGAGCCTCCATCAAGATTGTGGAGTTGAACCAAGGAGTTTGTACGGGCAAGGAGATCGCCTACTTCGTGAAGATCTACCCTAGTGAGGCAAGTCCTTCGTGGGCGATGACCATGGTGGGATAGACAAGGTTGCTTCTTCGTGGACCCTTCGTGGGTGGAGCCCTCTGTGGACTCGCGCAACCGTTACCATTCATGGATTGAAGTCTCCATCAACGTGGATGTACGATAGCACCACCTATCGGAACCACGGATAAAAAATCTCCATGTCTACATAGCGTTTGCTCCCTCCAAACTCCTCCCTATACCTTCATATGCAATTGTTTTACATTCCGCTGCTATACTCTTAGAATTGCATGTGTAGGTTGATTACTTGATTTGTGCTAAGTTGCTAAAACCTGCCAAGACTTGAAATTGGGAAAGGCTAGATTTTTATTTGGTCAAGTAGTCTAATCACCCCCCTCTAGACATACTTTCGATCCTACAAGTGGTATAAGAGCTTTGGTCTCCATTTGCCTTGATTTCCGTAGCTTTTGGTGATCATAGCCTTGGTTTCACAACCTAGGAGAGTATGGCGTCTAGCAAGGGAAACTACCACCGTAGAGGTCCTTACTTTGATGGTACTAATTTCACTAGTTGGAAGCATAAGATGAAAATGCATATTCTTGGACATAACCCCGCCGTTTGGGCTATTATGTGTATTGGCTTGCAAGGTGAATTCTTTGATGGGAGAGAACCGAACCGTGAAGCTACCGCGGAAGAGTTGAAGATGATGCAATACAATGCTCAAGCTTCTGATGCAAAGGAAATTTAGTATACTTTGATTGATATGCATGAAGGTACCGACTCCATCAAGGAATCCAAATTGGATGTGCTTCAAAGTCAACTTGACAAGTTCAAAATGAAGGATGGTGAAGGTGTCGCTGAAATGTACTCTAGGCTTGCTCTCATCACAAATGAGATTGCCGGCTTAGGAAGTGAAGAGATGACCGATAGATTCATCATCAAGAAGATCCTAAGAGCCTTGGATGGAAAATATGATAACGTGTGCACATTGATCCAAATGATGCCCAATTACAAAGATCTCAAGCCAATGGAAGTCATTGGAAGAATTATTGCCCATGAGATGTCACTTAAGGATAAGGAAGAGTTCCACAACAAGTCAAGTGGTGCTTACAAAGCCTCATGTGAAGCTCCCACATCATCAAGTGAGAAACAAACCTTCAATGAAGAATTGAGCCTAATGGTGAAGAACTTCAGCAAGTTCTACAAGAGTAGAAGCAAGGAAAGAAGATCCAAGTCAAGGTCCTACAATGACAAGAGATCTTCAAGTCGTGAACGAAATTGCTACAATTGTGGAAGACCCGGACACTACTCAAATGATTGTATGACTCCCTACAAAAGAAGAGAAGATTCTCCCAAGAGAAGAAGTAGAAGAGAAGAATCACCACCAAGAGAGAGAAGGAGTAGAGATGATTGTTATGAACGAAGACCCTCTCGGAGAAGCAAGGATTCGGAAAGGAAGGACAAATCATCAAAGAGCTACACAAAAAGAAGACATCAAGCTGATGTTGGTGAATGGGTATCTGGCTCCGACTCCGACCATCACTCTGAAAGAATTTATCACTCCGACTCCGAATATACTCAAGATGAAGGTGTTGCCGGCCTAGCTCTTGTGACAACCAACTCGTACGACATATTTGACTCACCAAATGAAGGAATTGGAAGATGCTTCATGGCCAAAGGTCCAAAGGTATCACACCCAGAGTATGTTGATTTCAATAGTGATGAAGATGATTTGCTAGGAGATGATGATTTATTTGTTGACAACTCTAGTTATGAAAACTATGATGAACTTGCTATTAATCATGATAATCAAGATAAAACGAATGACGATGATAAGAAAGAGATTGAGCATCTAAATAAAGAACTAAACACTCTTAAGTTAGCTCATGAAACTACCTTGGAAGATCATCGAGAACTTTTAAAGACTCATGAGAAGCTACGTTTGAAAAGCTCAACCTTGAGCAAGAGTATGAGTTCTTAAAAGCAATCAATGATGATCTTCGCAAGAAAAGTTCTTCTGACATTGCCAGGCGTTTACTCTTGTCTACTTACATGCCACAAGTTAAATCTAGCAACAAGAACAAGAAAGATTCTTCCTCTAGTAGTAACAACAATCATGCTAAATCCAATGTTGTTGCTTCTATTAGTTCTCTTGATTCCACTAATGATTCTCTTAGCCAAGTTACACTTGAGCAAGAAAATAGCTTATTGAAGGGAAGTATAGAGAAAGGTGTTTACAAGAGTCTTGCGGAAGTAAGCAATTTGAGGAAATTGCATAAGCAAGGAATACAGGAAGAATCAAGGTGTTGGTTTTGAACGAAAGTTCAATGCCAATGGAGTTGAGTGGGAAGAAGATCAATACCACAAGACGAAGTTTGTTCCCCAACAAGGGAAGTATGATCCTACTTCTTTCCAAGGAACACAAGATCAAGATGATCTTCCACCACAAGACCACAAGCTAAAAGGCAAGGACAAGCTTCAAGAGGAGATTGATGCATTTGAAGAAGATCCTAAAGCCTCGGTCAAGTGGGTTCCCAAGACTACATCAAGTTCCACTTCATCAAGTACGACTACAACTCCAAGGATTACCATCAAGATGGTGTGGATCCCTAAGAAGAAGAACTAGAGAGTTCTTGAGGGTGACTCTGCCAACATACTTCACTCTTATCATCTTGGCAAGGACAAGTGCAAACAACTTCCATATCTTGCACTAGTTCAAGGAGCCACAAACCCTCTTGTTGGTAAGACAAGGGACAAGGTAACCTAATCCATTCATGGACATCATCTCATGTGAACATCACTCTATGTCTATGGATATCCTTGTTTGTTCCTTATGGGACTAACCCGTGTAGGTATTGAAAGTGCAACTCACTCCAAAGGATTGCTCCGAATGATCTACATCAACATTGAGCACCCACATCTTCAACACCTACATGAAGTCATCATCGACAAAACTAAAGGTTAGTTCATCCCTCTTAGGGGGGGATATCACATCTAGGGGGAGCTTTACTCTAATCAATTGAGCTAAAGCAACTCTAATGATGTGAGCACAACAATGCTTTATGTAAAAGTGGCAACCCCACTTATGCTTAAATAATGAGTATGAGCTATGATCAAATGTTCTCATTTGAATCATAAGTTAATATACTCATATATAGATGACCTAGTCATCGCCAAATTGCTTGATAGAGGTTAGAGTGATTGTGCATGTTTTGTCACATATTTCATTTGTCATTTTATTGTGTGAGCATGTTGGATGCATATTTTACTCATTCGAGGACATCCATTTGTTGTTTTGATTGTTTGCCTTTTTCTCTTTTGCCAAATGGATGGACAAGAATGCTTAAGAACTCCCTCTAGATATCTATGCTTTTCTCGTCTCAAACTCTATTCATGCTACATCACAAAGTTTGATCAAGTCAGATTCGAACCACTCTCCGTGAGGAGCACTCGGAGTCCCCGATTTGTCATAGACTTGAACTTCCAAAACCTCTTTGTGTATTTTGGTATGGCCGAGTCATCCATTTCGGTCACACCGAGATCACTAAGTTGATCTAGGTTTTCAATCTCGGTGCAACTGATTTGAACTTTTCGGTCACACCGAGTTGCAGTAACCGCTTGCGATTCTTCATCTCGGTGCCACTGAATTGTTCCACTCGGTCACACCGACAGGGTCGGGATATATAAACCCACGGGTGAGATTTTGGAAATTTCTTCGAAACCTCTCAGCCCGCGCGTATCCTGCTTTGCCGCCTCGGGTCTCCGGATCGTCTTCTTGCCGCCAGCGACCTCCCGCCGCTGGTTTCCATTGCCGTTAACGGAATTCCGCCCCTCCGTTGCCGCCGTAGCGAACTCCTCCAAACTAGGGTACGAGTTCGATCCTTTGTGCTATTCTTTTACCTCTAATTCGTAGCACATTGTTCTGCCATGATCATCACCACGTATGCAAATACTCTATCCACTGAAAGCATACCTTAGGTTAGGTTTGATTTGAAAATTTAGGGTTAGGTCTCCACCGAACTCATCTCGGACCGATCGAATTGTAGAAATCGGTCTCACCGATTTGGCTTAGGCCATTGCACTTGCACTTTCGGTCTGACCAAAAACTGCAAATCGGTGTGACCGAGTTCGATTCTTTGTGAAACCCTAGCAGTCTCGGTGCCAACGAACTGTGACTCGATCTGACCGAGTTCACTAGTTTAGGTTCCAAAAGCTGCTTCGGTATCACCAAGTTTACAAATTGGTAGCTCCGAAATGCTTTCTGTGAAGAACTAAAACTAAGTTTTTAAGTCATCTGTTTTGCAAAAACTCTGCACTTTGTGATGCTCATCCACTCTACCTCATCTACATCTATTCACAGGGTCTGCTGTCAGTAAGTTTGCAGAGATGTCTGATCAGAGTGACAGTTAGCACAGGTCCGAGGAACATGTGCAGCTGAGTGAGGGTTCAGATCCCTCAAGCACTTCTGATGATGGCAGCAGGAGCACTCCCAGCAACTTGCCAAAGGCAGCCACGACATCTAGGAAGAAGAGAACCTCATAGTGTGAGGATGAGGATTATGTTGCCACTGAGGAGGAAGTAAGCTCCAAGAAGAAAGTACTGAAAAAGGAGTATATGGGATCAATTGTAGCCTTTTCGATCCTACAAAACCACCTCAAAGTTATTCTTTCTGATCGATCTATTGGGCTCTTCCTATAAGTGACACAAACAACCCTAGAGTTCATACTAAAATAACACCTTAAGACACACATCAACCAAAACCCTAATGTCACCTAGATACTCCAATGTCACCACAAGTATCCGCGGGTTTGATTATAGGATATGCATCATACAATCTCAAATTCATCTATTCAAATCAACACAAAGAACTTCAAAGAGTGCCCCAAAGTTTCTACCGGAGAGTCAAGACGAAAACGTGTGCCAACCCCTATGCATAAGTTCACAAGGTCACAAAACCCACAAGTTGATCACCAAAACATACATCAAGTGGATCACGTGAATATCCCATTGTCACCACAGATAAGCACATGCAAGACATACATCCAGTGTTGATGACCCACAAGTATATGGGATAAATTGTAGCCTTTTTGATAAGTAAGAGTGTCGAACCCAACGAGGAGCAGAAAGAAATGACAAGTGGTTTTCAGCAAGGTAATGTCTGCAAGTGCTGAAATTGTAAGTAACAGAGTAGTTTGATAGCAAGATAATTTGTTACGAGCAAGAAAGGATAATAGTAACAAAATTGCAGCAAGGTAGCCCAATCCTTTTGAGGCAAAGGACAGGCCAAAATGGTCTCTTACAATAAGCAAAGCGTTCTTGAGGGTACACGGGAATTTCATCTAGTCACTTTCATCATGTTGGTTCGATTTGTGTTCGCTACTTTGATAATTTGATATGTGGGTGGACCAGTGCTTAGGTGCTGTTCTTACTTGAACAAACATCCTACTTATGATTAAACCCCTCGCAAGCATCCACAACTACGAGAAAAGTATTAAGAATAAGTTCTAACCATAGCATTAAACTTTTGGATCTAATCGGTCCCTTACGGAATAGCGCATAAACTAGGGTTTAAGCTTATGTCACTCTCGCAACCCATCATTTAATAGCTAATCCACAATGCATTCCCTTAGGCACAAATATGGTGAAGTGTCATGTAGTCGACGTTCACATGACACCACTAAGGGAATCACAACATACATACTATCAAAATATCGAACACATATCAAGTTCACATGATTACTTGCAACAAGATTTCTCCTGTGACCTCAAGAACAAAAGTAACTACTCACAAATGATAATCATACTCAAGACTAGAGGGGTATTAAATAGCATACTGGATATGAACATGTAATCTTCCACCAAATAAACCATATAGTAATCAATTACAAGATGTAATCAACACCACTAGTCACCCACAAGCACCAATCTATAGTTCTGGTACAAAGATTGAACACAAGAGATGAACTAGGGTTTGGGATGAGATGGTGATGTTGAAGATGTTGATGCATATTTTCCTCCCAAAGATGGGAGAGTTGTTGGTGATGATGACGACGATGATTCCCCCTCCGGGAGGGAAGTTTCCCCGGCGGAATCGCTCCACCGGAGGGCAAAAGTGCTCTTGCCCAAGTTCCGCCTCGAGACGACGGCGCTCCTCCCGAAAGTCCTCTCCTTATTTTTTCTAGGTCAAAATGACTTATATTCCAGAAGATTGGCACCGGAGGTGGGCTGGGCTGAGCATAACCCACCAGGGCGCGCCTAGGGGGCTAGGCGCGCCCTGGTTTCTTGTGCTCACCAGGTGGCCCCCTCCGGTAGTTATTATCTCCATTATTTCTTATTTATTCCATAAAAATTACTTGTGAAGTTTCAAGTTATTTGGAGTTGTGCAGAATAGGTGGCCTGATGTATCTTTTCCAGGTCCAGATTTCTAGCTGCCGGAATTCTCCCTCTTTGTGTGAACGTTGCATATTATGAGAGAAAATGCATTAGAATTACTCCAAAAAGCATTATTATGCATAAAAGCATTTTAAATAATAGTTGGTAAACATGATGCAAAATGGACGTATCAACTCCCCCAAGCTTAGACCTCGCTTGTCCTCAAGCGAAAACTAAAATTGAAAATCATGTCCACATGCTTAGCAAGAGAGGTGTCGATTAAAACAAAATACGGACATAGAAGCATCATGTGAATTATTATAATAGCAACAAACTTAAACATAAAACTTTTATCATAGACTTCTCATGAATAAGTAACAATTCATCACACCATCAAAGTATAAAGCATAAACTCTATTGGAAACCAACAAACTATGATCTCAGTCAGCTTTGCAACTACAATTCATCATCTTTTCAGGAAGGGTCACGTATCGGAGCCTTTAGGCAAGTCCACGTACTCAACCATCATATATTCTTCTATGATTGCTAACACTCACCACATACACATGAGCAAAAGGTTTTAACTGGACACATAGAAAGATAGGGGCTTATAATTTCGCCTCCCAACGTATTCACCTCAAGGGTGATGTCAACAATAGTAACTCATGCTACCCATATCCAACTGGATATATGTGCCTAGATCTTTCCTCACCACATGATACTTGCCAAAAGAGAAAATAAAAAGGAAAGGAGAGAAAACTTGACTCTTGCATGAAAGTAAATACATAAAAGTAAAAGATAGGCCCTTCGTAGAGGGAAGCAGAGGTTGCCATGCACTTTTTGTTTGTATGCTCAATCCCTTAGTGCAATAGAACGTCACGTTATATTGCCCCTTATGATAGCAACCTTTATTATGCAGTCTGTCACTTTTATTCTTTGCTATCATAAGTTCGTACAACGCTCAATTTTCTCTTACACTAAATGATCTAACACTTTTAGAAGCAATTTTTATTGCCTTATTGCACCAATGACAACTTACTTGAAGGATCTTACTCAATCCTTAGGTAAGTATGGTGGAATCCTGAAAATAAGATTTGGGTTTAACGGTTTTTGGATGCACAAGTAGTATCTCTACTTGGTGCATAATTTTTGGCTAGCGAAGATGGGGGGGGGGGCAAGCACCACATGTTGAAGGATCCATGACAATATAACTTCTATGTGAATATGAGCAAACATAAATTATTATGTTGTCTTCCTCGTCCAACGTCAACAATTTTGGCATATAATATTTTGATGGGGGCTCACAATCACAAAAGATTTCCAAGATAATGTATTTGCATGTGAATCTTCTCTTCCCTTATTAATTCTTTCATGAATTGCATCATTGACCAATGCTATGTTTGTCAATCTCCAATACAATTTTCTACTTATACTTTTCCTTATGTGATGTCATTACTTACCATAAGATTAGCATATGATCTTTTTCATTTATTTCCTTTCTTTTTATTGCAACAAGAAAGTAAAGAAAGCAAAATTCAAACTAAACTTATTATATATCTCGCACACGATTACAAGGGTAGATCACTAAGCATACTCTAAAAAAGAAAGGATCGAACTAAACTTTTATTCATCTAAAGCAAGAGAAAACTATGGATCGAACTAAGATAAGTAAAGGCAAAAGATAGTGGAGGTGATACGATACCGGAGCACCTCCCCCAAGCTTGGAGTAAGCCAAGGGGAGTGCCCATACCCGATACTCAATTTTCTTTCGGTGATGAAGAAGGAGGAGGTGGTCGTGAAGTAGCGATCTTGTCCTTCATGATCAAGAGATTCTCCAATCTACGGACGACGCTCGAGAGGAAGGTGATGCGCTCTTGTAATAGAATATTTTCACGAGTGAGATATTTATTTTGCACACAAACCGTTTCAATGATCCAAAAGGCTTGAATCTCCATGGGGGTAAGATAATCATAGTAGGGTTTAAGGATATCTTCTTCTTCCTCCTCGGCAGGCAGGGCTTGCTCAACCACCGGCGCTTGGTCTCCGATGGCCTCCTTGCTCTTGCTCCTTTCGAGAGGTTCTTCGGGAACCTCTCTCTTCATCAACCAAGCATCCTCTTCTACGTTGTTGGAGGAGGGAGAAGACATGGTGCCTAGCTTGACAGATCTGATAAAAAACAACAAGAAAAGAAAACAGAAGATTTCTCCGTGATACGGTGGCCAATAGGTTCGGGGGGGGGGTATATAAAGATTTTTTATCTTGGGAAACAAGCAAACAGAAGAAAAATGGAGTCCGGAAGGTACCCGAGGTGGGCACAACCCACCAAGGCGCGCCTGGCTGTGCCCACCAGGGTGACCTTCCTGGTTGTTTGTTATTTTCCTAATTTCTGTTATATTCCAAAACAGACATAAAATATTTTTGCAGATTTTTCGGAGTCCGTTTACTTACCGTATCACGTACCTCCTCTTTTTCACGATTCTGGAGTGTCCTAGAAGGTTTCTTTTATGTGTTCTTCCGGTGTCATAGTTTGGATATTGCTTTCAACAATAATGGGCGTACCTGAGATATAATGTTTTATTCGTTGCCCAATAACAACCCTCGGGCTAGTACCTTCGACATTATTTATTTTGATAGCTCTAGACCGATAAACCTCCTCGATAACATAGGATCCTTCCCTTTTGGAGAGGAGTTTTCCTTCAAAGAATCTGAAACGAGAGTTGTACAAAAGAACATATTCTATAACTTTGAACTCACACTTTTGGATATTTTATCATGCCATCTTTTAACCTTTTCCTTAAATAACTTGGCATTTTCATAAGCTTGGGTTCTCCATTCATCTAATGAGCTAATATCAAATAACCTCTTCTCACCACCAAGTTTGAAATCATAGTTGAGCTCTTTAATTGCCCAATATGCTTTATGTTCTAACTCAAGAGGCAAATGACAAGCTTTTCCATAAACCATTTTATAAGGAGACATACCCATAGGATTTTTATATGCTGTTCTGTACGCCCAAAGCGCATCATCCAATTTCTTAATCCAATTCTTCCGGGACCTGTTGATAGTCTTTTGAAAAAATAATTTTATTTCTCTATTACTAAGTTCAACTTGACCACTAGACGGAGGATGATAGGGCGATGCAATTCTATGGTTAACATCATACTTGGCAACCATTTTACGGAAAGCACCATGAATAAAGTGTGAACCACCATCAGTCATTAAATATCTAGGGACTCCGAACCTTGGGAAAATAATTTCTTTAATCATTTTAATAGAGGTGTTGTGATCAGCACTACTAGTTGGAAAGTATATCTATAATTTTTGATTGTTCCATGCTGTTTTATTATCATTCTTGGATGTTTTACAATCATTTTATAGTCATTTTGTATCATTTTTTGGTATTAACCTATTGACATAGTGCCAAGTGCCAGTTGCAGTTTTCTGCATGTTTTTTACATTGCAGGAAATCAATACCAAACGGAGTCCAAACACAGCGAAACTTTTTGTGGATTCTTTTTGGACAAGAAGACATCTAATGGGTCGACGAAGCACCTGGGGGTGATCCGAGGGGAGCACAACCCACCAGGGCGCGCCTGGAGGCCCAGGCGCGCCCAGGTGGGTTGTGTCCACCTCGGGTGCCCCCTGAACCGCCTCTTTGCTCTATAAATACCCCAATATTCCAGAAACCCTAGGGGAGTCGACGAAAATCAATTCCAGCCGCCGCAAGTTCCAGAACCACCAGATCCAATCTCGACACCATCACAGAGGGGTTCATCATGTCCATTGGTGCCTCTTCGATGATGCGTGAGTAGTTCTTTGTAGACCTACGAGTCCGTAGTTAGTAGCTATATGGCTTCATCTCTCTCGTTTGATTCTCAATACAATGGTCTCTTGGAGATCCATATGATGTAACTCTTTTTGCGGCGTATTTGTTGGGATCGGATGAACTTTGAGTTTATGATTAGATCTATCTTTTTATCCATGAAAGTTATTTGAGTCTTATTTGATCTCTTATATGCATGATTGTTTATAGCCTCGTATTTCTTCTCCGATATTTGGGTTTTGTTTGGCCAACTTGATCTATTTATCTTGAAATGGGAAGAGATGCTTTGTAATGGGTTCGATCTTACGATGCTTGATCCTAGTGACAGAAAGGGAACCGACACGTATGTATCATTGCTATTAAGGATAACAAGATGGGGTCTATTTCTACATAAATAGATCTTGTCTACACCATGTCATCGTTCTTATTGCATTACTCCGTTTCTCCATGAACTTAATACACTAGATGCATGTTGGATAGTGGTCGATGTGTGGAGTAATAATAGTAGATGTAGGCAGGAGTCGGTCTACTAATCTTGGACGTGATGCCTATATAATGATCATTGCCTGGATATCATCATGATTATTTGAAGTTCTATCAATTTCCCAACAGTAATTTGTTCACCCAATGTTTGCTATTTTCTCGAGAGAAGCCACTAGTGAAATCTACGGCCCCTGGGTCTCTTCTTTATTATATTTGGCTTTGCGATCTATTTTCCTTTTATTTTATTTCTAGATCTATTAAACCAAAAATACAAAAATACTTTGCTGCACTTTATTTTATTTGGCGTTCGATCTATCAATCTATTACAACTTTACCCCGTCCTTTTGCCAATTTCTGGCGCCGTTACCCGAAAGGGATTGACAACCCCTTTAACACGTCGGGTTGCGACTATTTGTTATTTGTGTGCAGGTGATGTTTACGTAGTGTTTCTTGGTTCTCCTACTGGTTCAATAACCTTGGTCTCATCACTAAGGGAAATACCTACTATCGATGTGCTGCATCATCCCTTCCTCTTTGGGGAAATACCGACATAGTTCTAGCAGGCATCATTCATTTCTTGACGCTTACCGATATTACCTATTATTTGACATTCATCACAAGATAGGACAAACTTACGAGCATCCTTGAAGAGAGTAGGCCAATCAAACCCAGATTGCAATACCTTGTGAGCAGTTCTGTCTCCTGGATGATGTCATCCATAAGCTTCGGAGTGACATTTCCATAGGATTTGTCCTTGTTCATGTTCAGGTACACAACATCAAATAGTACCATCTACTTCTTCTTTATAAATATGTGGGTCATCCCAAAAGTATTGTCTTAAATCATAGAAGAATTTTTTCTTTTATTGGTATGTGAAACTAGGTGGTAAATATTTAGCAACAATGTAACTAGCATAGTCAGCATACCAAGGAGTGTTATGAGAAACATTTATTGCAGCTAACTGCTCATCAGGAAAAACTATCATCAATAGGTAGTGGGTCATCAAGGACATTCTCCAACCTAGACAAGTTATCAGCCACACGGTTCTCTGCTCCTTTTCTACCGGTGATATGCAAATCAAATTCTTGTAGCAAGAGAACCCATCGAATAAGTCTAGGTTTAGCATCTTTCTTTTCCATAAGATATTTTATAGCAGCATGATCGGTGTGAACAATAACTTTAGAGTCAACAATGTAAGATCTAAATTTATCACAAGCAAACACCACTGGTAGAAATTCTTTTTCAGTAGTAGCATAATTTCGTTGTGGACTGTCTAGAGTTTTACTAGCATAATGAATAACATTTAGTTTCTTATCAACTCTTTGTCCTAGAACAACACCAACAGCATAATCACTAGCATCACACATAATTTCAAAAGGCAAGTTCCAATCAGGTGGTTGAACAATAGGTGCAGAAATTAAGGCTTTCTTGAGTGTTTCGAAGGCTTCTAAACAATCATCATAAAAAACAAAAGGAATATCCTTTTGCAAAAGATTTGTAAGAGGCCTAGAAATTTTAGAGAAGTCTTTGATAAATTTCCTATAGAAACCATCATGACCAAGGAAACTACGAATACCTTTGATATCTTTAGTTTCTTAATTGCATCAACCTTAGCTTTTTCCACCTCAATACCTCTTTCAGGAATTTTATGGCCCAAAACAATACCTTCATTAACCATATAGTCACACTTCTCCCAATTCAAGACAAGATTTGTTTGCTCACATCTCTGCAAAACTCGATCAAGATTGCTTAAACAATCATCAAAAGACTTCCCATAAACAGAAAAGTCATCCATGAAAACCTCAACAATATTTTCACAAAAGTCAGAGAATATAGCAGTCATACATTGTAACGACCCGAACCTGATAAGATTCGATGTCTCTGTGCTCACTGTGCTAGTCCCTGGATCGACTCACTAGCACACACAGTACATATGAATATCAAATAACAAGTGCATCATTTACTATAACGTATGATCCAGAATTCATAAAGTATTACAAACTGAGTATCACATAGCTAACTTTATTCAATAATAACATCGGAAATGTAGCACAAGTAAACGATGAGTCCCATCAATGCCCACTGGCGAAAATGCTGAGTGAAGACTCGCAACCCTACTATATCTCACTGATCATCTGAAAATCCTGCAACATGATAAGTTGCAGCCACAAAGGGTCAATACATTGAATGTATCGGCAAATTACACATAATGATAAAGCAAACCTACATCTACCTGCAAAGTATGACAAACAAAACACTCAAGTTTAGTTTCGCGTAAAACTACCTTCACCTACCTCCACGACATAGGCAAGGTGCAAACAACACAGATGATAAAGATCTTCAAGATCTCTCAAGTGCGCTCAGTCCTGGTGCATTCTCTAGGGACAATAGAGCGCTCAGCCAGTGATGCATTCACGTGAGAAAAAGCCCCGACAACTCAAGTGCGCTCAGTCATGGCGCATTCTCTAGGGACAATGGAGCGCTCAGCCATTGACGCATTCACCTGAGAAAAAGCCCCGAGCCTACAAATATAAGCGCTCACCACTTCCAAACATCACGCGACACATGCCCACGTCTACCATAGCAAGTTGATCACACCATCACATAACACAATCAATACCAAAACATGACAACATGCACATATCAGGCCAATCATATATCATAGCATAAAACCACACACGCATAGCAGAATATAGGATGAGCAAAATCAAAAGTGCAAACTTGCCTTGAACGGTGCTGAAGTACTCTAACGATTAATTCCGATCTGCTTCACACTCCGGACAATCTATACGATTAACGGAGGCACCTATAAATACACCATACTCACATAACAATCACAATATAGCCAACAACAAATAATTCAAATAAAAACTTAATTAACAGAACATATCAGCAGGTATATATTATCTACATGCTAGTAGGATCACAATGCAAAAAGAATCAACTGATTTGGATCAACGATTTAAAAGATATGGCCTCCGAAAGTTTGAATTCAAATTTAAATAAACTCAAATTTGAATAGCTAAAAAATGTGAAGTTTTGGTTCTGCAGTATTCTCCTGGTCTCTACGAGTACACAGGAAAAAGAATCGGTGAATTTGGATATACAGATCTCAAGATATACCTAAATGAACATTTGATATGAAATCTAAAAACAAAAATTGTGCCAAAACAACTTTCCTGGAAGAACTGCTGCGGCTGCTGTGGATGTGCCACGTGGCAAGCTGTGAGTGGTTGTAGGGTATTTTCTGTTAGTCTTAAGCAAAGAACAGTCGCTATTTAGAGGAAAACAGTTCGGCTTTAAGAAAAAAAATAGATCTAATCTTGGCCCTCAGAGAGAGATCGGACGGTGCGTGTTGACTCACCGGAGAACAGAGCAAGATGGTCACCGGACTTGAGGAAGATGACGGCCCGAGCGGCTCGAGGTTGTTGCCGGCGGCCGTTCTGGTGACCCTTGGAGTCAGTGAATGGGGCGGAGAGGTACCGATCGATGAGGGGGTCGAGGTGGTCCTGGTGATAATCGGGGACGGTGGGTTGAAGCAGGTCGAAGTGGGGCGTCCGTTGTTGGTGGCGGCGGTGATCTTCGGGTCGGGGTTGCGGGCGTTGTCCTAGTGCTCCCCTGCATGCTTTAGAAGGTAAGGGGCGGAGAAGAGACCAAGGGGAAGAGGACAGAGGGTAGGAGAGGTGCACAGACCCTCTGACGGCGGCGAAACAGGCCGGCGACAGGAGCTTCGGGCGGCGGACTCCGGCGAGATCGGGGCGGGTCTGTAGGGCACGGTAGATCACGATTTTCGCAAAAATCGGACGAGTTAGATGTGGGGAATATTTATATGAGGGTGGTCTTGCGAGGAGCAAGGTTGAGCGAATCGAGGCAGATTTGGTTGATATACACCAAATCTGCCTCGATTCGGCTCAACCCTTGCTCCTCGCGCACCCCAACCCTCATATAAATATTATAATGCCTTTTCTCTCATAATATGCAAGGTATACACCAAGAAGGAGAATTCCGGCAACTGGAAATCTGGACCTGAAAAGCTACGTCAAGCTACCTATTCTGCACAACTCCAAACAAGCTGAAACTTCACGGAGATTTTTTATGGAACATTTGAGGAATATTGGAGCAAATAACTATCAGAGGGGGCCCACCAGGTGGGCACAACCCACCTGGGCACGCCAGGGAGCCCAGGCGCGCCCTGGTGGGTCGTGCTCACCCAGGCCCACCTTCGATGCCCATATTCTGGTATGTAAGTCATTTTGACCTAGAAAAAAAATAAAGAGAGGACTTTCGGGACGGAGCGCCGCCGTCTCGAGGCGGAACTTGGGCAGGAGCACTTTTGCCCTCCGGCAGAGCGATTCCACCGGGGGAACTTCCCTCCCGGAGGAGGAAATCATCGTCATCATCATCAACAACAACTCTCCCATCTTGTGGAGGGCAATCTCCATCAACATCTTCGACAGCACCATCTCATCTAAAACCCTAGTCCATCTCTTGTGTTCAATCTTGTTACCAGAACTATAGATTGGTTCTTGTGGGTGACTAGTAGTGTTGATTACTTCTTGTAGTTGATTACTATATGGTTTAATTGGTGGAAGATTATATGTTCAGATCCAATATGCTATTTAATACCCCTCTGATATTGAGTATGATTATTATTTGTGAGTAGTTACTTTTGTTCTTGAGGCCACGGGAGAAATCATGTTGCAAGGAATCATGTGAACTTGATATGTGTTCGATATTTTGATAGTATGTATGCTATGATTCCCTTAGTGGTGTCATGTGAACGTCGACTACATGACACTTCACCATATTTGGGCCTAAGGGAATGCATTTTCTAGTAGCAATTAGATGATGGGTTGCGAGAGTGACAGAAGCTTATACCCCAGTTTATGCGCTATTCCGTAAGGGACCAATTGGATCCAAAAGTTTAATGCTATGGTTAGAATTTATTCTTAATACTTTTCTCGTAGTTGCGGATGCTTGGGGGAGGGTTAATCATAAGTAAGATGTTTGTTGAAGTAAGAACAACATCTAAGCACTGGTCCACCCACATATCAAATTATTAAAGTACCGAACACGAGTTAAACCAACATGATGAAAGTGACTAGATGAAATTCCCGTGTACCTCAAGAACGCTTTTCTTATCATAAGAGACCATTTTGTCCTGTCCTTTGCCTCAAAAGGATTGGGCTACCTTGCTGCACTTTTGTTACTATTATAGTTCTTGCTTGTTACAAATTATCTTGCTATCAAACTACTCCGCTACTTACAATGTCAGCACTTGCAGACATTACCTTGCTGGAAACCACTTGTCATTTCCTTCTGCTCCTCGTTGGGTTCGACACTCTTACTTATTGAAAATAGCTACAATTGATCCCCTATACTTGTGGGTCATCAAGGCTATTTTATGGCGCCGTTGCCGGGGAGTGAAGCGCCTTTGGTAAGTGGAATTTGGTAAGGAAACGTTTATATAGTGTGCTGAAATTTATTGTCACTTGTTACTATGGAAAACAATCCTTTGAGGGGTTTGTTCGGGGTATCTTCACCTCGACCGAAACCACAATTAGCTACCCCTCAACCCACTGCACCTACTGAAAATATTGAATATGGAATTCCTTCGGGTATGATAGAACAACTACTAGCTAATCCTTATGCAGGAGATGGAACCGAACATCCTGATATGCACTTGATATATGTAGAACAAATTTGTGGATTGTTTAAGCTTACAGGTTTACCTGGAGATGAAGTCATGAAGAAGGTTATCCCTTTACCTTTGAAGGGAAAAGCATTGGCATGGTATAGGCTATGCGATGATATTGGATCTTGGAATTGGAGCTCCACCAAATTTTTTATCCTATGCATCTAGTTCATCGTGATCGGAATTATATATATAATTTTTGGCCTCATGAAGGAGGAAGTATCGCTCTAGCTTGGGGGAGGCTTAATTCAATGTTACATTCATGCCCCAACCATGAGCTCTCAAGAGAAACTATTATCCAGAACTTTTATGCTAGGCTTTCTCGCAATGATCAAACCATGCTTGATACTTCTTGTGCTGGCTCTTTTATGAAGAAGAATATTGAATTCCGGTGGGATCTTTTGGAAAGAATTAAATGCAACTCTGAAGATTGGGAACTCGACGAAGGTAAAGAGTCAAGTATTAAAATTAAGTATGATTGTGTAAATCTTTTATGGATACCGATGCTTTTCAAAAGTTTAGCACTAAATATGGACTTGACTCTGAGACAACAACCTCCTTTTCTGAATCATTTGCTTCTCATGTTGATCTCCCTAAAGAGAAGTGGTTTCAATATCACCCACCTATTAAAGAAGAAATTAAAGAACCAGTACCAGTTAAAGAAGAAACTATATATACTTTATAATGTTGATCCAGTTGTTCTTTCTGTTTATATTGAGAAACCACCTTTCCCTGTTAGGATAAAGGAACATGCTAAAGTTTCAACTGTGGTTAACAAAAGATATGATAGAACACCTAAACCTGATGAACAAATTAAAGTAGAACCTAGTATTGCTATGGTTAAACATCTCTTGGAAGAAGATATGGATGGGTATGTTGTTTACTTCTGTGAAGAAGCTGCTAGAATTGCCAAACCCGATAAAAAGGATAAACATAGACCAGTTGTTGGCATGCCCGTCATCTCAGTTAAAATAGGAGATCACTGTTATCATGGTTTATGTGACATATGTGCTAGTGTGAGTGCTATTCGTTAGTCCTTACACCTTATATCAAGAAATTATGAATGACATAGCACCCGCAGAGATAGAAGACATATATTTTACTATTAAACTTGCCAATAGAGACACTATTTCACCAATTGGGATTGTGAGAGATGTTGAAGTCTTGTGTGGGAAAATAAAATACCCTACTGATTTTCTTATTCTTGGTTCCCCACAAGATGACTTTTGGCCCATTATCTTTGGTAGACCTTTCTTGAACACCATTAATGCTAAGATAGATTGTGAGAAACAAACTGTTGGTGTTAGTTTCGGTGATGAGTCTCATGAGTTTAATTTTTCCAAGTTTAGTAGAAAGCTTCATGAAAAAGAATTGCCTAGTAAGGATGAATTAATTGGTCTTCCTTCTATTGCTGTACCACCTACTAACCCTTTAGAACAATATTTGCTAGACCATGAAAATGATTTACATATGCATGAAAGGAATGAAATAGATAAGATTTTCTTTGAACAACGTCCCCTACTTAAACACAACTTGCCTATGGAAAATCTAGGAGGTCCTCCTCCACCTAAAGGTGATCCTATGTTTGAATTAAAACAATTGCCAGACACTTTGAAATATGCTTATCTTGATGAAAAGAAGGTATAGCCTGTTATTATCAGTGCTAACCTTTCAGAACATGAAGAAGAAAGATTGTTGAAAGTTCTAAGGAAGCACCGAGCTGCTATTGGATATACTCTTGATAATTTAAAGGGCATTAGTCCCACTCTATGTCAGCACAAAATTAATATGGAACCTGATGCTAAACCCGTTGTTGATCACCAACGTCGGTTAAACCCGAAGATGAAAGAAGTGCTAAGAACGGAAATATTAAAACTTCTGGAAGCAGGTATAATCTATCCTATAGTTGATAGTAGATGGGTAAGTCCTGTTCATTGTGTCCCTAAGAAAGGAGGTATTACTGTTGTTCCTAATGAAAAGAATGAACTTATTCCACAAAGAATTGTTATAGGCTATAGAATGGTAATTGATTTTATAAAATTAAACAAAGCAACTAGAAAAGATCATTACCCTCTGCCTTTTATTGATTAAATGCTTGAAAGATTATCTAAGCACACACCCTTTTGCTTCCTTGATGGATATTCTGGTTTTTCACAAATACCTGTTTCTCAACCTGATAAAGAAAATACCACTTTTACTTGTCCCTTTGGAACCTATGCTTATAGACATATGCCTTTCGGTTTATGTAATGCACCTGCTACCTTTCAAAGATGTATGACTGCTATATTCTCTGACTTTTGTGAAAAGATTGTTGAGTTTTTCATTGATGACTTCTCTGTTTATGGGATGTCTTTTGATGGTTGTTTAAGCAATCTTGAGTGAGTTTTGCAGAGATGTGAACAAGCAAATCTTGTCTTGAATTGGGAGAAGTGCCACTTTATGGTTAATGAAGGCATTGTCTTGGGTGATAAAATTTCTGAAAGAGGTATTGAAGTGGACCAAGCTAAGGTTGATGCAATTGAAAAAATCCCATGTCCTAAAGATATAAAAGGTATTCGTAGTTTCTTAGGTCATTCTGGTTTCTATAGGAGATTTATCAAGGACTTCTCTAATATTTCTAGGCCTCTTACGAATATTTTGCAAAAGGATATTCCTTTTGTTTTTTTATGATGGATGTCTAGAAGCCTTTGAAACACTCAAGAAAGCCTTAATTTCTACACCTATTGTTCAACCACCTGATTGGAACTTGCCTTTTGAAATTATGTGTGATGCTAGTGATTATGCTGTTGGTGCTGTCCTAGGACAAACAATTGATAAGAAACTGAATGTTATTCATTATGCTAGTAAAACTCTAGACAGTTCTCAAAGAAATTATGCTACTACTGAAAAAGAATTCTTACCAGTGGTGTTTGCTTGTGATAAATTTAGACCTTATATTGTTGATTCCAAAGTAACTGTTCACATAGACCATGCTGCTATTAAATATCTTATGGAAAAGATAGATGCCAAACCTAGACTTATTCGATGGGTTCTCTTGTTACAAGAATTTGATTTACACATCATTGATAGATAAGGAGCTGAGAAACCAGTAGCTGATAATTTATCTAGGCTTGAAAATGCGCCTGATGACCCACTACCTATTGATGATAGTTTTCCTGATGAGCAGTTAGCTGCAATAAATGTTGCTCACAGTACTCCTTGGTATGCTGATTATGCTAATTACATTGTTGCTAAATATTTACCCCCTAGCTTTACATACCAACAAAAGAAAAAAAATTATTCTATGATTTAAGACATTACTTTTGGGATGACCCACATCTTTATAAAGGAGTAGATGGTATTATTAGACATTGTGTACCTGAGCATGAACAGGGACAAATCCTACGGAAATGTTAGTCCGAAGCTTATGGAGGGCATCATGCTGGAGATAGAACTGCTCACAAGGTATTGCAATCTGGATTCTATTGGCCTACTCTCTTCAAGGATGCCCTTAAGTTCATCTTATCTTGTGATGAATGTCGGTGTACTAGAGTAGGGGTACCCTAGTATCTCGAACTCGTGCACGGGCAGTTGTAGCACCCCGCGGCAGGGCTGGCCCGATGACCGCCAAGATCCTCAGCGGCTCCTTTGGAGCCGTTCAAGAACGAAGTAATCAAGGCCCCGACAAGAGGAGCTTGTCGGAAGGCCACTCGAGTAGCGAAGGAAACAAGGCCCGGCAAGAGGAGCTTGCGGGAAGGCTAATGGCGATAAGCTCCCGAGCGCGACAAGAACCTTGCATGACAAAGTACTCGCCGTGGCAAGTGACCTCTCTTCATCTCCGCTCCAGCTCACCCGCCAGCGTGTCACCACGGGCTCTCCCAAGCTGCGCGTGTCGACCGGACTGTGCAGCCAGCGGGGAGTAGCGATAAGCGGCGCCGACAAGCTACCGTCGTGGCAAGCGGAGGCGCGCTTGAGCGGTCCCTGTTACCTTTGTTCGGGCGATCGAGGCGGGCATTGATGACTTTTGTCCCTTGCCGTCGAGTTAGGTATAGATTCTTGTACACTGTACAAAGCGGTGTACCAACCTATGTTTTACCATCTTACCCTTGTCTACTTGCCACATGTGGTGACCCCTTGTGCCTATAAAAGGAGGCCCAAGTGCAGCGTAAAAGGGTTCGGTCCAGCTCGGGCTTAGTTCATGATACTCATACAAAACCACACTCGGGCTAGGTCTTGTAGCTCCCATTGCTCCCTAGCAAGAACACAAGATAATCCACAAAGCAGCAGTAGGAGTATTATCTCTCGGAGAGCTCGAAGCTGGGTAAATCTGCTCGTGTGCATCGCCTCGATCCGCTCTTTGTGCAATCTCCGCCCCCTCCGAACCACAAGGGACCCAGGTCCCGTAGGTGTTCGTGGGACACGATCAGCTTCCCCGACATCTTTGGCGCGCCCGGTAGGGCGTCGAGGCTGTGTGAACCCGATCCGGCGGTCACGAGCAACTTCATCAACATCTTCGTCAACATGGCGCCAAGAAGAAGTCTTGGCAGCAGCAAACCGTCGCGTCGAACCCACCACCACGGAGCTGTCGGTGGTGGGGAAACGCTAGCGGAGGAACCGGCGTCGTCGAGAGAGCCCACAATGCCGCTAGGTCCAAGGACAAGGCAGCACAGGCATCGGCATCCGAGTCCGCACCGCGTCCTTCACAGGAGGCTCGGGACCGACAGCGCCATGATGCTCGCGGCACCATACGCTCGTTGGATCAAGGACAAGCTGGAGGATCCCGAGGCCCTCGAGACCGCATGCACCTCGGCATGCGGTGCGAGTGGAATGCGGTCGCTTAGGCGGGATGCTGCTCCTCCTAACTTGGTTAGGAGTCCGAGCACCTCCATTCCTCGCTTCGTGCGCCATTGCCACCCACCACACCAGCGAAGCCTTGGCAAGAGAACAACTACTTCTAGACTACCCTCCAACGGCCGACAAGGTCGGCGAATGGAGGGCCACAATTCAGTCTCATCGGCCGCCAGCGGCGGCGTCCCGCTGACAACCGAGTGCCTGCGCAGCCGCGCAAGGCGACAAGGCGCGAGCTGATGGCGGCGAGACTTGCGAGGTGCAGCCACCATGCACTCCCCTTCCGAAGACCAAGATCGCCGACTCGCGGATCCACCTCGACAGCGACTCCACAGCGTCGTCGGATCCATGAGCTCGTCGCGACCAGCGCCAAGTTCTCCGAGCGGCAAGAAGAAGACGCTCGAACCGTATCGGCGCCGAAGAAAACGCCGTCAATCGACCAGCGCCGGGCCCATCGCCGATATGCATGCGCCCGGGAACCAGGCGACTTGCCGTCTGTGATAGGTTGCCCTGCGTTCACTCGTGAGCTGCGGCAAGTCCGGTGGCCCGACAAGAAAAACTTCAAACCAGATGTGCGGAGAAGTATGATGGCAGGACACACCCATCGGAGTTCCTCGGCATCTACACCATCGCGGTGCAGGCGCGGGGGGGCGAGACGACAAGATCCTCGCCAACTACTTTCCCCTGGTGCTCAAGCCAAACGTCAGATCTTGGCTCATGCACTTGCCGGATGGTTCTATTTCTTCTTGGGCAGATTTGTGCCACCAATTTGTTGGCGCCTTCACAGGCGGCCACAAGCCTCATGGCCAGGAGAGTGACCTCCACCTGCTTGCCCAGAAGGAGGAGAGTCCCTCGCAAGTTCATCCAGAGATTGATCAGTGCACTACAACATCCCAGGCGTCCACCCCGCGGTGATCGGTGCATTTCATCGAATGTCGAAACCGCAGGATGAGGAGGAGATGGCGATGTGCAAAGTGAAAGACGTCGTGAGCTCTACATACTGGCCGACAAGTGTGCCTGCTACTGAAGAAGGAAGAAGACTCCGGGAGAGAATGTGGGAGCAGAGTCGGCGGTGAGGAGATCGCCCCGGCAAGGAAGAGCCGGCGGCGAAACAACAGAAAGAAGAAAAACCAAGAAGTACTAGTTGTCGAGCAGTCCGGCAGCGGAGGTGGCGCCGGCAAGGCTAAAGCTAGCGGCTCCGGCAAGGAGGTTGCCGCTGACGCCGACCGCCAAGCTGTGGCGGCCGCCGACAAGCCTGACAGCTCCAACAAGCAATACTGTAAGATCCACCGCACCAAGGGCCACGATCTCCAGAGCTGCAAGAAAGTCGAGCAACTTGTTGAGCTCTGAAAAGCTGAATCTGACGAGCGAGACAAAGAGAAGGCCCAGAAGGTGCAGGTGCGGCAAGTAAGAAGAGACCCGGCCGGGGAGGCGCGCAGCAAAGCCAAGCAGCGGCAAGGTGTGAGACCTCCCGCGGCGCGACAAGGACGAAGACGAAGATGAAGATGGCGAGGGCGTGGAAGGCGATGAAGGCGACGAGCAGGAGTTCGAAGGCAACGGAGGTCCTTTGCGTTGGCGGTGGTGCGTCCTGCATACCTCGCACCGCCAACTCAAACAATGGATGCGTGAGGTCAATGCAGCAGAACCATCCATAGAGTCACGCAAACCTCTGAAGTGGTCCAGACGCCCATCATCTTTGACATTGAGGATCACCACGATCGCATCACTGCGGTCGGTGTTTGCCGATGTTGGTCTCACCAACCATCCGCAACCTCAAGGTCACAAAGATGCTGGTTGACGGCGGGCCGGCCTGAATTGATCTCCTCTCGGTGCTCCATAAGCTTCAAATCCTGACAATGACTCGAAGAAACTGGTACTTTCAAGGAATCAACCCGGAAGGAGCAAGCCCAAAGGGAAGATCACGTTGCCGGTAACGTTTGGCAGCGAGCTCAATTTCAGAACTGAGAGGGTCACGTTTGACGTTGCCGATTTCCCATTGCCCTACAATGGCATACTTGGCCGTCCAGCACTCGCCAAGTTCATGGCCGCCTCTCATTATGCCTACAACTTACTCAAGATGCCGGCCCGATAAGCGTCATCTCAGTCCATGGCGACAAGAAGGATGCGCTTATCTGCGCCGACAAGATTTACCGGGATGCAGCAGTTGCAACAGATAGCAAATCACTTGCCGCTGAAGCTCCCGGGGGGAAGAAGAAGACCACCAAGACCGGCAAGAGCTCTGATGCCCACTCCGGCAAGCGCACCTCCTCGGAGTGCTGCGCTACCGTTGAGGACGCACCATCGAGCTCCACCGGCAAAATACAAGAAGACGATGGCAGCTCCGCCAAGACCAAGAAGGTGCCGCCAAGGAGGGCGGCACGGTGGTACCTTCACCATCGATGCCACGCTTGACCCTAAATAGGGAGGCGAGCTCGTTGCTTTCTGCGGGCGAATGTCGATGTGTTTGCATGGCAACCATCGACATCCCGGTGTTCCTGTGAAAGTAATTGAGCACCACCTAGCTGTCTGTCCTCACGCTTGCGCCCGTCAAGCAAAAAGTTAGGAAACAAGCGGTGGGCGCCAAGAGTTCATAACGGAAGAAATCAAGAAGTTGGAAGCAGCGGGACTTGTCGGAGAGTACTCCATCCCGTGGTTGGCCAATCCGGTAGTTATGCATAAGGCTAATGGGAAATGGAGACTTTGTATTGACTTTACAGATGTTAATAAAGCTTGTCCCAAAGACCCATTTCCCTTGCCGCGTGTCGACCAGATTGTTGACTCCACGGCTGGATGTGATCTGCTTTCATTTCTTGATGCATATTCAGGATATCATCAGATCTTCATGGCGAAGAGGATGAAGAAGACCGCATTCATTACACCATGTAGCACGTCTTGCTTCATACGGATGCCTTCGGTTTAAAGAATGCTGGTTCAACCTTTGCAAGAGTAGTCCACGATGCCTTTGAGCCACAAATACGAAATGTAGAAGCTTACATGGATGACATAGTGGTCAAGAGCAAGGACAAAGCAACTCTGATTCAGGATTTAGATGAGACATTTACAAATCTGCGCAAGATCAACCTCAAGCTCAACCCGAAAAGTGCGTGTTTGAGTCCCTTCCGGCAAGCTTCTCGGGTTCTTTGTGTCTCGGCGGGAATCGAAGCCAATCCCGACAAGATTAAGGCCATTGAGCAGATTGAAGCACGAAGCGCGTCAAGGATGTCGAAGGCTTGCGGTTGCGTGGCGCTCTCGGCAGGTTTATCTCTAAGTCTGCTGAGCGCCTACCGCCATTTTTCAAGATTTTGAAAAAGGCAGGTCCAATGAAATGGACTCCCGAAGCGGAGGCTGCGCTGCTGGATTTGAAGAGATACCTGTCCTCCACTCCAATACTTGTCGCACCTAAGCCACAAGAGAAGCTGCTGCTATATATAGCGGCAACCAATCAAGTGGTTAGTGCTGCGTTAGTAGCGGAGAGGGCGGCAGATGATGAGCCGGCAGCCGAGGCAAGTGCGTCCAACGACAAGCAGGGGGCTTCGCCGTCAAGCTCTGGTCCCGATAAGAACAGATCAGCGCAGGGTTGCGACAAGATACAAAAAAGGATGGTGCAGCGCCCAGTTTACTTCGTTAGTTCCCTTCTGCAGGGGGCTAGGTCAAGGTACTCTGGTGTGCAGAAGTTGCTTTTTGGCCTCCTCATGGCCTCGAGAAAGCTGCGCCATTACTTCCAAGCACATGAGATAACAGTCGTCACTCACTTTCCGCTGAAGAGGATATTGCAAAATCCAGAAGGAACATGCAGAATTGTCGAGTGGGCACTAGAATTGTCAAGCTTTGGTCTTAAGTTCGAAAGCACTTCAACTATCCAAAGCAGAGCATTGGTAGAATTCATAGCTGAGTGGACGCCAACGCAAGATGAAGAGATTCCGGAGACGAGCATCCCCATCAAGGAGGCAAATAAAGAGTGGCTGATGTACTTTGATGGTGCCTTCTCGCTGCAAGGCACTGGTGCCGACGTGCTGCTTATCGCACCCACCGGAGAGCACCTCAAGTACATAGTCCAGATGCACTTTCCCAAGGAACAAGCAACAAATAATACTGCAGAGTATGAAGGCTTGCTTGCGGTCTCGAGATTGCGGTGGACCTTGGGATCAAGAAGCTCATTGTCAGGGGGGACTCGCAACTTGTCGTCCGCCAAGTAAATAAAGATTATCAGAGTCCGTTAATGGAAGCCTCGTCGATGAAGTGAGGAAGCTGGAAGATCACTTTGAAGGCACGCAAATGGAACACGTTCCAAGAGCTCGAGAATGATATAGCTGATGGCCTCTCCAAATGTGCGCGACTTAAGTTACACATGGAACCAGGGATTTTGTGCTCAAGCTAACTCACCCAACCGTAACACCATCAACAGACAGAGCAAGAAGAAAACTGGTTTCCGCGACTACTTTCCAGCAGAGCCCACAAGCCGCCGCCAAGAAGGTCCCTAAAATCAGCGCAAATATCAGCGAGGAGCAGATCTGCTCCGACAAACCATGCAGTTTGTATCGTTGAAGCAAACGCTCCCGACAAGTTTCGCTCCGGCAAGCTTGCGGGATCATCAAGCTCCGGCGGACCCACGAGTTCTTGCCGTAGAAGCTGATGTTCCCGATGATAGAAGAGCCTTTAGTCCTTGTTGTCGAGCCACGAGCTCCGGCATGGGCACAACAAATCGTCCATTTCCTTGAGACGGAGAACTTCCGAAGAGCAAGAAGAAGCGGAAAAAGTAGCACGGCGATCAAGTATGTACCAGTTTGTTGACAACATCCTGCATGAAGAAGACTCAACGGTGTGAAATTGAAGTGCATTTGCGAGAAGATGGACGAAGCTGTTGGCAGAGATACATGGAGGCATATGTGGTCACCACATTGGCGCAAAACACTTGTCGGCAAAGCTTTCCGGCAAGGTTTCTTCTGGCCAGAAGCCCTCCAGGATGCAACTGCACAAGTAACAAAGTGTGAAGCGTGCGAGTTCCATTCCAAACAGATACACCAACCAACTCAAGCTCTCCAGACGATCCCTTTATCCTGGCCCTTCTCGGTCTGGGGGCTCGACATCCTCGGCCCTTTCCCCGAGCCGCCGGGGCTTTGAGTACTTGTATGTCGCAATCGACAAGTTCACAAAGTGGCGGAAGTGGAACCAGTGAGGAAGGTGACAGCACAATCGGCGATCAAGTTCTTGGTCAATTGTTTGCCGTTTTGGGATTCCTAACAGAATCATCACCGACAACGGCACACAGTTCACGAGCCGCACCTTCATGCGATCGCCCAAGATCTTGGCGCCAAGATCTGCTTTGCTTCATTGCTCATCCGAGAAGCAGCGGTCAGCGAGAGAGCAAGCGCTGAAGTGCTGCGGGGACTCAAGACCAGAACTTTCGACAAGCTGCGCAAGTGTGGAAGAAACTGGATCGAGGAGCTGCGGTGGTTCTTTGGTCGATCGGGGCGGCGCCAAATCGAGCCACCGGCGGACACCTTCGCTCTAGTCTACGGAGCAGAGGCAGTTCTCCCCACGGAACTTCGTGTGCGGGTCACCTCGAGTGCTCGCCTATGATGAGTTTGAGCAAGAGCAGCTGCGACAAGATGACGCGCTGCTCCTCGAGGAAGATCGTCTTCGAGCTGCTTTGCGAGCTGCTCGTTACCAGCAAGCTTTGCGTCGCTACCATAGCCGCAAAGTTAATGCGAAGCTTGAGGAAGGCGACCTTGTTCTTGGCGCATTCAATCCGCCAAGAATTCCAACAAGTTGGCCTTGAAGTGGGAAGGCCCTTATCGGGTGAAGCAGTCACTAGGCCCGGCGCTGTCCGCCTTGAGACCGAAGATGGCGTTCCGGTGAGCAATTCCTGGAATATAGAGCATCTTCGCAAGTTCTACCCATAAGGCGCGGTTGCCGGAACCTGTTCCGGCAACCACCCTTTTGTACAAGTCTTGCCGCTGTTGCATGTAATCCTTTGTACAAAGCCGGGCGCAGACCCCGTGCATCAGTAAAGCCTATGTGTTGCGCACAACTTGTCAATACATGCCCTCATAATCATATATGCATGTGTTTACTAACATTTTGTGCAGCGTCCGCACCCGATGGCGATAATGAGCCACTAGGCTCCATAACTTTATTTTCTCTTCTTTCTTCTCAAACAAGAAGAAGGTTCATCCACCCACAAGTTAACCGGGGAAGGAGAAGATAATGGTGTGGGCATAAGCGTCGCTCGAGGAACTGTCGCCTTGCGGAAAATGGACAACAGAAAAGCTAAGTTGCTAAGTTTAAGCGACCAGTTTTAAATTTTAAGTTATCTTCCTCGAGCGATAGTACTTTGTATGGAAAACCTGTGCGCAGAGGAACCGACTCGCGACTGGCTTGCGCCCTTACTTTGTTTCGAGTCCGCTCAACGACTTAAGTGTGCTGCAACTAGTTGCGACAAGGTTGCTTGTCGGAGGTGGCATCGCCAGCAGGCTGCTGAAGTTCCGCACTCGGCGCTCGCGGCAAAGGTGTTTGCACTGACAAGTTCCCCTGAAAGCGTAGGGTATAAACATACAAAGGAAGAAATCGAGTAAAGGAAATAACATTGCATTCGATTGCCTAAGATAGTGTATATTACATAATAACTTGTCGCGGATCTAATAGACTTTTTATCTAAACATGATCTACAGCGACAAGAGAAAAGATAGACTTGGCGGCCTAGTCCACGCGGTCGCCCTCGAGCCTCTTAACTCCGCTCACCCTGTCCACAATGGGTGCGACAAGGGCTTTGAGCGCTTCAACATCGGCGGATGGAGGCAGGGACTTGAGGGATTTGGTGAAGTCGGCCTTTGGGTTGCGGAAGGCCACCTTCATCAACACCTTCCGAGAGCCTCGGCGCGAACTTGGCGTGATTCCTCCGCCATTGCTTTGGAACCTCTTCCGGAGCCGCTGGATACCCGTAACATGCCTTTGAAGAATAGGCTGAGCTTGACGCTGGGTTGGAGCTTCTTGTCGGTGGAGTACCCAAGATCTGTCATCCCCAGCTCCATCAGCTCATTATGGATGCCGGCGGCGGTGTCCACAAGACCTTCTGTCCAGTGCATTATGCTGTCTCGAAGATTATTCTGGGCGGTCACAGCATTCGACAGCAACTCCTCGGTGGCCTTGATCTTTTCCAGCAGGCCCGTTTCCCGTTCCTTGGCGCCATTCAACGTCTCCGTCAGGGTGGTCAGCTTCAGCTCCAGATCCGCCTTGACGTCCTTGGCGGCATCGATCTCCTTGATCTTTTCAGCAAAGCGACCTTGCAGCTCGCCAAGGGTGTAGGCGTCCTTCTCACGCTCGCGCTTCAATCCGGCGACCTCCTCGGCGCTCTTACGGAGGTGGACTCCGGATGAGCCACCTAAATCTCCGATTCCTTCTTGGCGGCCTCGGCAGCCGCGCCGACATCCTTTGCCTCCTGAAGCGGCCCGCCAATCGTTTGCTCGCGCACGGCGAGATCTTCCTCAAAGCTGTCGAGGTTGATCTTCCGCTGCGCCAGCTCACCTTCTCGCGCGGAGAGCTTCTCGCCGGCAAGCCTTTGCTGCTCCTCGACCTCGCCTTTCTCCAAGATGAAGGCCGTGCGCTCCTCAGCAAGCTGCTCCCGCGCCTCGCTATATCCGGAGAGTTTCTTTGTTGTACGCGGAGCTCTTCCGCGTTTCTCCGAGTCAGCACCGCCCTCGCGACAAGCGCCTCCACAGACTCCAGCTTGGCTTGTCGGGCGCGGTAGAGCGACAACAACCTCCTTAACAGCTGCTCCTCCTCAGGTTCGCCGCTGCTGCTGCTCGAGCATCGACCAGCGACAGCCGGCGGAGGCAAGTAGTTCAGCGTCGAAGGTCTCCCCTTGGCGGTGCCTGAGCTTGAAGCCCGGGGAGCTTGATAAAGACACCCTCGCCGGCCTTGAGATAGGCGCCGGGCTGGGGCTCTTCGGAGTCTGGTGCGGCATCGGTGGCGGGAGGATCGTGGTCGGTGCAGCGCCTGGCGCTCCTGCGGCCTCAGGGCCGTCAGTGCGATCGCCAGATTCCTCTCCAGCCTCTGCGCCAGCAGCCTTGGCGGCCTCCTCGCCGGCGGTCCCGTCAGCGCCAGCCTCCTCCTCCATGTTGGCGGCGTCGACATTTTCGCCGCGAGCGTCCTCCTCGCCGGCAGCCTCAGTCTCCATCGGGTCTCCGGCAGATGGATCTGGTGGTCATAATAAGAAAAGCACAACTCAAGCGAATGTTCAAAAGAGAAAAACGGAAGAAAAGAACCCAAGGGAAATTATCAAACAAGAAGATTACCCGCAGTAGGGTCTGTTGCCGCGGTCTCCACCACCGGAGGGTCGTCGGCGCCAGCCCTTGTCGGGGAAGCTCCCCTTGTCGGAGAGGCCTCCCTTGCCGGAGAGCGCGCCCTTGGCGGAGAATTCTCCCTTGGTGGCGTAGTTGAAGCAAGCAGAATTTCGGGGGTGACCTCCGGAGCCTCCTGATGAGGCTGGACCTCAGGAGTAGCCTCCGGTGCTCCATGATGTGGCTGCTCTGCTCCTACAAGATTCAACAAACCAGATATCAGTGACGGGAAAGCACCCAAGCATGCCTAACCATGAGAAGTATACCAAACACTTACGTTGGGGGCTGTGCTGGGGGCTGCTCTGTTGAAGGGTTGCCGGATCCGGCAAGGGAGTCCCGGACGTGCCCCCTGTTGCTACAGGGGAGTCATATGAGGCGACAACCACCGGAGTCTTGTCCCTCTTCGACGCCCTCTGAGCTAGCGACCTGAGGAAGGAGGTTCAGAGTGAAGCCAGTCAGTTATAAAGATAAAACAATAAATTGGAAGATTACAAGTAGCAACGACAAGATCTTACTCTTCCTCTTCTTCGCCGGAGCTGAGGCGGAGAGATCAAACTCCGCTCGGCGCGACGGATTGGGGAAAGATTCCCTCGGGCGCTTGGCGGGTGCAGGGGCGCGACTCGAAGACCCGCGCCCGTCGCCATGGCGGAATAAGGCGCTCCCACGCAACAGATGCTTGCCGCGGTGGAGCGCGTCGGACGGCGAGCGGCTGTTGGACCGTATGCCCCCGCCATTTCTCGATCTTGCGGGCGTCTCCTTGGCGGGGCAGCAGGCTCCCCTGCGGCAAGCTACTTGGCGGCGGAGGCGCCCCGGCAGGCTCGCTCGGCTCGTTGTCGGGCTCGGGCTGCTCCTCCTCGCCGACAAACTCTTCTCGGTCGGCAAGGCTTGCCGCCTCGGCCGTCTCCGCCTCCTCGACAGTAAACCCAAATACGCCGGCGGCAGCAGCCTCTGCAGCCTCCTCCAACCTCGTGGCGATGCACGCCATCTCCTGAGCGGTGGTGTCGCGGGTGAGCCGCCTCTGCTCGTCGGCGTGGATCGGCACTTCAACCAAGTTGTCGAAGAACTGCTGCACGATGTCGTCGGCGGGCTCCTGCCAAGTTGGAACGATTCCATGGGAATCGCTGGCAACGATATCGCGCGGATGCTGTCAAGCGGCAGTTGTTGCACAAGGGCACAACTCCCCTCGGCAACATGCACCATACGGGGTTATCCGCTTCAGGCTTGAACAACTCCCGTAGCATGCCGTCAAGCTCCAAGGTAGTAAAATTCCAATTCAGACCTGGGCGCAGCCTCATGATGTCCGCCGCGTTCTGGAATTCCCAAGCAGGCCTCCCTCTCTCCTGCAAGGGCGCAATGCGGCGGCGAAGGAAGTCCGCGCCAACTGCTCCTACGGTAAGCCCTGCTTGCCGGAGACGCAAAATCCTAGTCGTGGCAATCTTCAACTTGTCGTCCTCTGGCGCCAAGTTGCTCCAATCGTTGCCGCGAACTATGGGGGTCTGGCGCAGGGCGGTGAAAGGCTGTGGCTCCTCCTCTAAGATCCAACACCAGTCAGCTCTCCACTCCTCCCACTTGCTGCGCAACTCTCCGTCAAGATACGCTTCCTTCTTGCCGATCCTAGAGGTCCATGCAATTCCTCCAGCAAGCGGCTCTCCTCTCTCTACGCGGGGTGAGAAGTAGTGGTGGAAGAGTACGACATTTGGATGGACCCCGACAAAGTTCTCGCAGAGGTGTGCGAAAACGGCCATGGTGAGGATGGCGTTGGGGGTGAAGTCAAGGAGGCGGAGGCCATATGTGTTCATGACATCGCAGAAAAATTCAGAAAAGGGCGGGCAGAGCCCGCATGGAAAAATCGCGAAGAAGGGTACCCGATGGAGACCTTAGCAGATGTGGCGGCGGAGATGACCCTCGTGCGCGGGTGCACATGGGTCTCCGTCGACCAGAAGAGATAATACAGCTCCGCAGCTCCTTCTGTTGAGCGGGGATCGAAGAGGGCCCGCTCCTTCCGCAGCGCCCTTGAGCCGCTGCGCCTCGGCCGATTCCACGCTTTTCCCTTGTCGGCCTTGAGCCATAGGGAGAGGTGGTGGAGGAAGCCGGCGGCGTTAGGGGCACCGGTGGCAATGGAGGGGGGCGTCGCTCTCTTTGGGCTCGAGAAGAAAGGGAAAGCAGCGGGGTTTCGATGTGACAGCAAGGGCAAGTGGGCATCCTGCCCTATTCCCCGCTTATAAAGGGGAGGGACGGCGTTCGATTTTTCCCATTAAAAAAGCCCCACGATCTCCCCACGGCGCCACGTCCGGTGCGTGCCGTTCGTGGGAGGCGTGGTGGGTCAAGGAATAACAGCGTAATCAAGACCGCGCGTGCCCGTGCCTTTGTTTTGGGCCTGGCCCATGAGCTTAGCGCCGTGTGTGGCCCAGGCACAGGGGCTCTGTCGGTGTACTAGAGTAGGGGTACCCTAGTATCCCGAACTTCGTGCGGGCAGTTGTAGCACCAGCGGCAGGGCTGGCCCGATGACCGCCAAGATCCTCAGCGGTTCCTTTGGAGCCATTCAAGAACGAAGTAATCAAGGCCCCGGCAAGAGGAGCTTGTCGGGAAGGCCACTCAGGGCGCGAAGGAAACAAGGCCCCGGCAAGAGGAGCTTGCCGGGAAGGCTTGGCGGCGATAAGCTCCCGCGCGACAAGAACCTTGCCGTGGCAAAGTACTCGCCATGTGACAAGTGACCTCTCTTCATCTCCGCTCCAGCTCACCCGCCAGCGTGTCACCACGGGCTCTCCCAAGCATGCAGCGTGTCGGCGGGCTGTGCAGCCAGCGGGAGTAGCGATAAGCGGCTGACAAGCTACCATCGTGGAAAGCGGGGCGCACTTGCGGTCCCTGTTACACTTTGTTAAGGCGATCGAGGCGGGCATTGATGACTTTTGTCCCTTGCCGTCGAGTTAGGTATAGATTACTGTACCTTTGTACAAAGCGGTGTACCAACCTATGTTTTTACCATCTTACCCTTGTCTACTTGCCACATGTGGTGACCCCTTGTGCCTATAAAAGGAGGCCCAAGTGCAACGTAAAAAGGGTTCGGTCCAGCTCGGGCTTAGTTCATGATACTCATACAAAACCACACTCAGGCTAGGTCTTGTAGCTCCCATTGCTCCCTAGCAAGAACACAAGATAATCCACAAAGCAGCAGTAGGAGTATTATCTCTCCGGAGAGCTCCGAAGCTGGGTAAATCTGCTCGTGTGCATCGCCTCGATCCGCTCTTTGTGCAATCTCCGCCCCCCTCCGAACCACAAGGGACCCAGGTCCCATAGGTGTTCGTGGGACACGATCAGCTTCCCCGACAATGAATGCCAAAGAATAGGTAATATCGGTAAGCGTCAAGAAATGCCTATGAATTATTCACTTGCTGTTAAACCATTTGATGTTTTGGGATTTGATTATATGGGACCTTTTCCTTCCTCTAATGGGTATACACATATTTTGGTTACTGTTGATTATGTTACTAAATGGGTAGAAGCTATTCCAACCAGTAGTGTTGATCACAACACCTCTTTTAAAATGCTTAAGGAAGTTATTTTCCCAAGGTTTGGAGTCCCTAGATATTTAATGACTGATGGTGGTTCACACTTAATTCATGGTGCTTTCCGTAAAATGCTTGCCAAGTATGATGTTAACCATAGAATTGCATCACCTTATCATCCTCAGTCTAGTGGGCAAGTTGAACTTAGCAATGGAGAAATAAAATTAATTTTACAAAAGACCATCAATAGGTCCAGGAAGAATTGGTCTAAGAAATTAGATGATGCACTTTGGGCTTATAGAACAACTTACAAAAATCCTATGGGTATGTCTCCTTATAAAATGGTTTATGGAAAAGCTTGTCATTTGCCTCTTGAGTTAGAACATAAAGCATATTGGGCCATCAAAGAGCTCAATTATGATTTCAAACTTGCTGGTGAAAAGAGGTTATTTGATATTAGCTCTCTAGATGAATGGAGAAGCCAAGCTTATGAAAATGCAAAATTATTCAAAGAAAAAGTAAAAAGATGGCATGACAAAAGAATCCAAAAGCGTGAGTTTAAAGTTGGAGAATATGTTCCTTTGTACAACTCTCGTTCTAGATTCTTTGCAGGAAAACTCTTCTCAAAATAGGAAGGGCCCTATGTTATCGAGGAGGTTTATCGGTCTGGAGCCATCAAAATAAATAATTCTGAAGGTACTAACCCGAAGGTTGTCAATGGGCAAGGAATAAATCATTATATCTCAGGTACGCCCATTAATGTTGAAAGTAACATTATCCAAACTTTGAAACCGGAAGAACACATAAAAGAGTCCTTCCGGAACACTCCAGAATCGTGAAAATAAGGAGGTACGTGATACGGTAAGTAAACAGACTCCGAAAAATCCGCAATTTTTTTATGAGTTTTGGAATATTTAAAAATTTAGGAAATAAATAAACTTCCAGGAAGCGTACCCTGGTGGGCACAAGACACCAGAGCGCGCCAGGCCACCTGGGACACCTTCCGAACTCCGTTTTTCTAAAGTATGCTTGTCCTCCAAAATAAAAAAATCTATATATACTTCCCAAAGCTATTGATCACCGTATCACGAAGAAAATCCTCTGTTCTCTTTTCTTGTTGTTGTCGGTTAGATTTATCAAGCCAGGCATCATGTCTTCCTCCTCCTCCAACAACATGGAAGAAGATGCTTGGTTGATGAAGATCGAGCTGAAGAGGTAGGATCCCACGGACGCCGTCAAGGGAGACAAGGGCAATAAGGCCACCGTAGATCCACCTTCGTTGGCAGAACAAGCACTGCCGGCCGAGGAGGAAGAAGATGATATCCTTAAGCCTTACCTTGCTCATCTTACCCCTGCTGAGATTAAAGCCTTTCACATCATTGAAATAGTTCACATACAAAATAAGTATCTTACTCGCAAAAATATTCTGCATCAAGAGCATATCATCCATCTCTGGAGCGTTATCCGTCGTTTGGAGAATCTATTGATCCTTAAGGACAGGATCGCTTCATCACCACCAGCATCTTCTTCACCAGCAAAGGAAGGGGTATGGGCACTCCCCTTGGCTTCCGCCAAGCTTGGGGGAGATGCCCTGGTATCGTATCATCCCACTATCTTTTTGCCTTTACTTATTTTAGTTCGATCTTTTTCTTTAGATGAATACAAGTTTGGTTCGATCCTTTCTTCTTTGAGAGTTTGCCTAGTGATCTATCCTTGTAATCGTGTGCAAGTTATATAATAAATTTAGTTTGAGTTTTTGCTTTCTTTACTTTCATGTTGCAAATAAAATAAAAGAAATAAGAAAGAAAAAGAGAAAGGAAATAAAGGAAGAAAAGATCATATACTAATCCTATGGTAGGTGATGACACCACATAAGGAAAAGTATAAGTAGAAAATTTTATTAGGGATTGACAAACATAGCATTAGTCAATGGTGCAACTCATGAAAGAATTAATAAGGGAAGAGAAGATTCACATATAAATATACTACCCTAGAAATCTTTTGTGATTGTGAGCCCTCATCAAAATATTATATGCCAAAATTATTGACGTTGGACAAGGAAGACAACTTAATGGTTTATGTTTGTTTGTATTCACACAGGAGTCATATTGTCATAGATCCTTTAAATGTGGTGCTTGCCCCCTATCTTTGCTAGCCAAAAATTCCGCACTAAGTAGAGATACTACTTGTGCATCCAAAAACACAAATCTTACTTTCGAGTTTCCACCATACCTACCTAGGGATTGAGCAAGATCCCTCAAGTAAGTTTACATCGGTGCAAAAAGGCAATAAAAAATGCTTCTAAAAGAGTGAGATCATTTAGTGTAAGAGAAAATTGAGCGTTGCATGAACTTGTGATGGTGAAGAATAAAAGTGACAGACTGCATAATAAATGTCGCTATCACAAGGGGCAATGAAACATGACGTTCTTTTGCACGAAGGGGTTGAGCATACAAACAAATAAGCGCATGGCAACCTTTGCTTCCCTCTGCGAAGGGCCTATCTTTTACTTTTATGTATTTACTTTTATGCAAAGAGTCAAAAGTTTTCCTTCTATTCCTTTTTAGTTTTGTCCTTTGGCAAGCATCATGTGGTGAGGAAATATCTAGGCACATATGTCCAGTTGAATGTAGATAGAATGAGTTATTATTGTTGATATCACCCTTGAGGTGAATAGGTTCAGAGGCGAAACTATAAGCCCCTATCTTTCTATGTGTCTGGTTGAAATGGTTTGCTCCTGTGTACACGGCGAGTGTTAGCAATCATAGAAGATTATATGATGGTTGAGTATGTGGACTTGCCTAAAGGCTCCGATACGTGACCCTTCTTGAAAAGATGATGAATTGCAGTTGCAAAGTTGACTGAGAACATAGTTTGTTGGTTTTTAATAGAGTTTTTGCTTTATACTTCAATTGTGTGATGAATTGTTACTTATTCATGAGAAGTATATGATAAAAGTTCTATGATAAGAGTCTTATGTTTAATTTTGTTGTTGTTATAATAATCAACATTATGCTTCTATGTCCATATTTTGTTTTTATCGACACCTCTTTCTCAAAGCATGTGGACATGTTTTTTGATTTTGGTTTTCGCTTGAGGACAAGCGAGGTCTAAGCTTGGGGAGTTGATACGTACATTTTCCATCATGTTTTCTTACTGTTATTTATAATGTTTTTATCCATAATAATGCTTTTTGGAGTAATTCTAATGCCTTTTCTCTCATAATATGCAAGGTATACACCAAGAGGGAGAATTCCGATAGCTGGAAATCTGGACCTGGAAAAGCTACGTCAAGCTACCTATTCTGCACAACTCCAAACAAGCTGAAACTTCACGGAGATTTTTTATGGAATATTTGAGGAATATTGGAGAAAATAACTACGAGAGGGGGCCCACCAGGTGGGCACAACCCACCTGGGCGCGCCAGGGAGCCCAGGCGCGCCTTGGTGGGTTGTGCTCACCCAGGCCCACCTCTGGTGCCATCTTCTGGTATATAAGTCATTTTGACCTAGAAAAAGTAAATAGAGGGCTTTCGGGATGGAGCGCTGCCGTCTCGAGACGGAACTTGGGCAGGAGCACTTTTGCCTCCGGCGGAGCGATTCGTCGGGGGAACTTCCCTCCCGGAGGGGGAATTCATCGTCATCATCATCAACAACAACTCGCCCATATTGGGGAGGGCAATATCCATGAACATCTTCAACATCACCATCTCATCTCAAACCCTTGTTCATCTCTTATGTTCAATCTTGTTACCGGAACTATAGATTGGTGCTTGTGGGTGACTAGTAGTATTGATTACTTCTTGTAGTTGATTACTGTATGGTTTACTTGGTGGAAGATTATATGTTCAGATCCAATATGCTATTTAATACCCCTCTGATCTTGAGCATGATTATCATTTGTGAGTAGTTACTTTTGTTATTGAGGTCACGGGAGAAATCTTGTTGCAAGTAATCATGTGAACTTGATATGTGTTCGATATTTTGATAGCATGTATGTTATGATTCCCTTAGTGGTGTCATGTGAACGTAGACTACACGACACTTCACCATATTTGGGCCTAAGGGAATGCATTTTGGAGTAGCAATTAGATGATGGGTTGCGAGAGTGACAGAAGCTTAAACCCCAGCTTATGCGCTATTACGTAAGGGACCGATTGGATCCAAAAATTTAATGCTATGGTTAGAATTTATTCTTAATAATTTTCTGGTAGTTGCGGATGCTTGTGGGAGGGGTAGTCATAAGTAGGAGGTTTGTTCAAATAAGAACATCACCTAAGCACCGGTCCACCCACATACCAAATTATCAAAGTACCGAACATGAATTAAACCAACATGATGGAAGTGACTAGATGAAATTCCCGTGTACCCTCAAGAACGCTTTGCTTATCATAAGAGATTGTTTTGGCCTGTACTTTGCCTAAAAAGGATTGGGCTACCTTGCTGCACTTTTGTTACTATTATCGTTACATGCTCGTTACAAGTTATCTTGCTATCAAACTACTCCGGTACTTACAATTTCAGCACTTGCAGACATTACCTTACTGAAAACCACTTATCATTTCCTTCTGCTCCTCGTTGGGTTCGACACTCTTACTTATCGAAAAGAGCTAAAATTGATCGCCTATACTTGTGGGTCATCAAACCAGAATATCCATCAAGGAAGCAAAAATGTGTGTGCTTAGATAATCTTTCTAGCATTTGATATAAAAGGCAGTGGGTAATGATCTTTTCTAGTTGCTTTGTTTAATTTTCTAAAATCAATTACCATTCTATAGCCTGTAACAATTCTATGTGGAATGAGTTCATTCTTATCATTAGGAACAACAGTAATGCCTCCTTTCTTAGGTTCACAATGAACAGGACTTACCCATCTACTATCAGCTATAGGATAGATTATACCTGCTTCAAGAAGTTTTAATATTTCCGTTCTTACCACTTCTTTCATCTTCGGATTTAACTGACGTTGGTGATCAACAACGGGTTTAGCATCAGGTTCCATATTAGTCTTGTGCTGACAGAGAGTGGGGCTAATGCCCTTTAAATCATCAAGAGTATATCCAATAGCAGCTCGATGCTTCCTTAGAACTTTCAATAACCTTTCTTCTTCATGTTCTGAAAGGTTAGCACTAATAAGAACAGGATATATCTTCTTCTCATCAAGATAAGCATATTTCAAAGTGTCAGGCAATTGTTTTAATTCAAGCATAGGATCACCTTTAGGTGGAGGAGGACCTCCTATAGTTTCAATAGCCAAATTGTGTTTAAGCAGAGGACGTTGTTCAAAGAAAATCTTATCTATTTCGTTTCTTTCATGCATATGTAAATCATTCTCAAGGTCTAACAGATATTGTTCTAAAGGATCAGTAGGAGGTACAGCAATAGAAGCAAGACCAATTATTTCATCCTTACTAGGCAATTCTTTTTAACGAGGTTTTCTACTAAACTTGGAAAAATTAAACTCATGAGACTCATCACCAAAGCTAACACCGACAATTTGTTTCTCACAATCTATTTTAGCATTAACGGTGTTCAAGAAAGGTATGCCAAAGATAATGGGACAAAATTCATCTTGTGGGGAACCAAGAACAAGAAAATCAGTAGGATATTTTATTTTCCCACACAAGACTTCAACGTCTCTAACAATCCCAAGTGGTGTGATGGTGTCTCTATTAGCAAGTTTAATAGTAACATCTATGTCTTCTTTCTCAGCGGGTTCTATCTCATTCATAATTTCTTGATATAAGGTAAAGGGAATAGCACTGACGCTAGCACCTATGTCGCCTAAACCATGATAACAGTGATCTCCTATTTTAACTGAGACAACGGGCATGCCAACAACAGGTCTATGTTTATCCTTTTTATCAGTTTTGGCAATTCTAGTAGCTTCATCGCAGAAGTAAATAACATGCCCATCTATATTTTCTTCCAGGAGATCCTTAACCATAGCAACACTAGGTTCTACCTTGATTTGTTCAGCTGGCTTGGGTGTTCTAATATCACTTTTATTGACCACCATTGAAACTTTAGCATGTTCCTTCATCCTAACAGGGAAAGGTGGTTTCTCAATATAAGCAGTAGGAACAACTGGATCAACATTATAAATAACAGTTTCATCTTTAGCTATTACCGCTTCTTTAATTTCTTCTTTAATTGGTGGGTGATATTTAAACCACTTCTCTTTAGGGAGATCAACATGAGTAGCAAATGGTTCACAAAAGGAGGCTACTATCTCAGAGTCAAGTCCATATTTAGTGCTAAACTTTTGAAAAGCATCGGTATTCATAAAAGATTTAACACAATGATACTTAAGCTTAATACCTGACTCTTTACCTTCGTCGAGTTCCTAATCTTCAGAGTTGCGTTTAATTCTTTCTAAGAGATCCCACCGGAATTTAATAGTCTTCTTCATAGAAGAACCAGCACAAGAAGTATCAAGCATGGATTGATCATTATGAGAAAGCCGATCATAAAAATTCTGAATAATAATTTCTCTTGAGAGGTCATGATTGGGGCATGAATATAACATTGACTTAAGCCTCCCCCAAGCTAGAGAGATACTTTCTCCTTCACGAGGCCAAAAATTATATATATAATTCTGATCACGATGAACTAGATGCAAAGGATATTTTTTTTGTGAAAATCCAATTTCAATCGATTCCAGTTCCAATACTACTGCAGGATGTTCCAAACGTGACACTACGATCAGAGACCCTTCGAAGAAACTGTGTGCGATGCCATAATCGCAAACGATGGTGTAAAAAACCGTCAAAAAAGGTGCAAAACGTTTGCGATGACGGATGCATCAAACACGACTCAGATTTAGTTGCGTGTGCAATGCAGGGAATACGGTTCAGTTCAATTAACTGTTTGCGACGAGGAGGAACAAAAGAAACGGGCATCCAGATGAAGGTGTGTGCGATATACAACATACGGTTCACTAGGATGAACTGTGTGTGATTAGGCAACACATTGGAAACAGTTCAACTAAACAAGATGTGCGTGATACGCGGCAAACAGGTCCGTAATCAGAAATGTGTGCGAAGACCAATAATAACACAGATGATTGATACTAATAAGCTATGTGATTTGCTCTGTCTACAGAAGAATAACATGTGTATATATATAACTGAAATAAACATCCAATTACATAAGTGACTATACAGATCATTTGCACACACCTGAATAAACAATTGCATGCATTCTAAAGTAGGAGAAACGATCGTCTAGTCATCTACTACTTGTGATGCTCCCGCCATTGCTCTATGGCTCGATCCCTCGTATGGGGCAGGAAGAAGACACTTCCTCATGTCAATGATCTGCATGTACATGTCGTAGCTTGTGTATGCGTCCTTGGCAGCGTAATTGACATGTTGTTCATCCAGTCTCTCATGCCACACACTGTGCTAGGTGTTGTTGTCCTTCTTGCTCTCATTCTTCATCTTCATGTAGTAGGGGTTGATGATGGCCGAGGCGAAGTCAACCAGGGAGTTCAGTTTGTTTTTATCGCTGCCCAGACCTTGTAGTGGTGCTGGATGTTGACAAGAGTCGGGCATTTCAAGCCCGAAACCTTGAGCGCTTTTACATCGTTGGTGGTGTCAACCGTAGCGAAACTGTAGTCGGAGCTGTTAATAAACCTGGAGAAATGCTCGCAAGGCCTTGTAGCCAGGTGGTAGTGGTATACGAGGACGTCATGTCGCATGAACAACTGGGCGACACAACCTTCTGATCGTGCCCGGCACGACCGATGGTGTACTCGAGGTCGAAGCTGACCACTTGGTACTTGTCCTCGGCAAGGAACTACTCCATAGTTTGGATGGAGCTCTCCACCGAGACCGGATTGTTTGTGTACACCACCGAGAGGGCCTTCCCCCTCACATGGGTGTCCACTACGTGATGCGTGGTGAACTGCCCGCTGCTATCATCGTCGGCCGTTGGGAGCACCATTGGAGCCACGGGGTTCGCCATTAGAACCGCTCGATGTACTCTCCATATGTGTCGTCGTGGGTGTGCTTATTGTGTCGTGTCATGCGAGAGATGAAGGTAAATGGCTGCTGGAATAAATGGGGGCCGGGTGGCCTGGATTCTCTGCGCGTCCGCATGGCAGTTTTTTGCAGCGGGTAACTACATTGTCGCGCCGCGCTCGGCGCAACCGCATGCACATGAATGTGTGTGATCGTGCGCCGGCCCCAAACACTGGTAGCTCGCGTGGAGGGACGAGGGCAGAGCACCCGGAGGGACGTGAGAGCAGAGCGCACGCGGCTGGACACGAGCGGAGCGCGCCGTGGCCGCCTCAACCGCAAGCAACCACACGCATAGAGCAGTTGAACACGCAGGAAATGGTCGCCTACAAGCCGGCCGATAGTTGCATCGCTGCGTAGAGAGCGACCGTGTGCTACTTGTCGGTGTCCTGGGAATGGGGGTACCCAGACTTGCCTGCCCGCGGCCTAGGGCGTGGCTGCTCCAGCGGCCTGGTACGGTCCATCTTCATCAACAACCACTCGAGACCCTCGCGAGGGGCAAGGCCTCGCGAGGCGAACGACGCAAGACCTCCTCAGGGGCAGCCTCCCTAGGCTGGCTCCCGAGGAGCGGAGATATCAAGGCGAGGGGCACCTCGCGAGGTACTCGTGACGTGAGCTGTGACGACCAAGGCCAGGCAGGCGCCAGCGGGCGCAGTGTACTCGTTGCCTCTTTGGTGTTAAAGGGGCAAGCGCAGGCGAGGAGTCCCGTGGCATCAGGCAAGGGTTTCCATATTGGTGCAATGAGACCAAGGCCAGCAGGTCGGCAGGACGGAGGTCATCGCGGAGCCCACGACGACATCACCACCAGAGCCTTTGGCAGGCGAAGACCACCTTTTGTCAGGATAACTTGTACTAGTTGTCCCCCTTCTAATTGGCCATTGTGGGATCCCTTCCCGCCTAATATTTGGGAAGAGGACCTGGGCCTCTATATATAGGACTAGCCACCACCGTAGGAGGCATCTCATCTTGGACTGGACCCATTCCACCAAGGCCACCATACAAGCTCACTGAGCTCAAGAACACCTCCCCTCAGGAGGCTGTTCATCCCTTGTACCTGTTCATCCTCAGCCTGCAAGGCAATCCACCACACCACATTGGAGTAGGGTATTACACCGCAATGGTGGCCTGAACCAGTATAAACCCCTGTGTCTCTTGCTCTTTGGGTTCGTCGAGTCAAGCCTTGAGATCATTCCGAGAGCGAGCTAGAGAGAGAGATCTTCGTACGCACCCCCGTGTTCGAACCTCAAGGGTTTTCCGGAACCCGGAATCCGACATTTGGCACACCAGGTAAGGGTGCGCCGAGGCCTTTCTTTCGTTAGCTGATCCGCTGACACCACGCGGTGCCAATGTCCAGCAACCCAAGGCCCAACGCCGACCATTGGGCAGCTTGGCCCGTCAGGGCGGCACTATCCGCCCAAGAAGACCTCAACTCCGCACTCCAGGTGGCCCGTGCACCGCCGAACGCCACGGGGCGTGGGCGGCGTGGCTGGCGCCTTCCACCCTCACACCGCAGCGTGCACGGGCCGCCGCAAGGGCCTCAATCTACGCGGCAGCGGCGGCGCCACACACCCGACGGGAACAAGTGAACATGCGAGCCGCGCTCATAGTGGCGCGGGAGCTGCTGCGGTGCCGGCTGGCAGAGAGAGGCCGCGATGCATTGCTGGAGAGCGTCGCTGAGCTTTGGGATGCCGCAACTAGGGGTACACCGCCTTTCTGTTCCTTACCTATGCCTCAAGTTGTGGCCAGATCGCACGGTGGGCCTCGTCGCGCCCGCGTGCTCCCAGACGCACCTGGAGGGTTCATCGACGTCGGCGTGTCCAAGGGTGCCGGGCACCCAGCCGCACCTGTGCTTCCCCTAGCGGGTGCAGATACGGATGTTTCCCCCCGCGACCCAAGCGGGATGCCACCCTACCACCACCAGGGTGGCGCGCTGGGCCCGGCGGCGTGGAGCACGGGGTGTCTCGGCGGGGGTTCCGGGGGGGGGGGGCGGCTCCGGAAGCTTATGTGCCCCGCATGTGGATCGAGAGTGCACGCCGGAGGATGACCCCGGCTCGTTCCTCGAGCCGGGTTGGGAAGAGGAGATGCTGGAAGTTGAGGCCTTCCAGGAACCACCCACGAGCCTTGCCGACCCCGCCAACAACAACAACCACAGGGTACAGCTAATCTCTCAGGAGCAGGCTTACGCTAACCATGGGTCATAGGTGGACCAGGTCACAACGGTGGACGGCGACCCCAGCACGGCAACCTCACTTCAACCAGGGGAAGCGCACTGGGGGCTGCGTGGGAGGGGCCTGGAGCAAGGCCCCTCTCCGCGTCTCACGGAGCAAGGCGTTGCCCGGAGGTAGGTGATACGTCTCTAATGTATCTATAATTTTTGATTGTTCCATGCTATTATATTATCCATCTAGGATGTTTTATATGCATTTATATGCTATTTTATATGATTTTTGGGACTAACCTATTAACCCAGATCCCAGTGCCAGTTTCTATTTTTTCCTTGTTTTTTAGTATCGCAGAAAAGGAATACCCAACGGAGTCCAATTGACCTGAAATTTCATGGAGATTGTTTTTGGACCAGAAGAAGCCCACGGAGTACCAGAGATGGACCAGAAGAGTCCCGAGGCCACCATGAGGGTGGGGGGCATGCCCCTACCTCTTGGCCTCCTCGTGGACCCCCTGACTTGTTCCCGACGCCAACACCTCTTATATATACCCAAACTTCCAGAACATAACCTAGATCGATTTCACGCTTGGCCTCTCTGTAGCCACCAAAAACAATCGGGACCCTATTCCGGCACCTGCGGAGGGGATCCTCACCGTGGCCATCTTCATCATCTCGGCGCTCTCCATGACGAGGAGGGAGTAGTTTACCCTCGGGGCTGAGGGTATGTACCAGTAGCTTTGTGTTTGATCTCTCTCTCTCTCTCTCTCTCTCTCTCTCTCTCTCTCTCTCTCGTGTTCTTGATTTGGCATGATCTTGATGTATTGCGAGCTTCGCTATTATAGTTGGATCTTATGATGTTTCTCCCCCTCTACTCTCTTGTAATGGATTGAGTTTTCCCTTTGAAGTTATCTTATCAGATTGAGTATTTATGGATTTGAGAACACTTGATGTATGTCTTGCATGTGCTTATCTGTGGTGACAATGGGATATTCATGTGATCTACTTGATGTATGTTTTGATGATCAACTTGTGGGTTCAGTGAGCTTGTGAACTTATGCATAGGGGTTGGCACACGTTTTTGTCTTGACTCTCCGGTAGAAACTCTGGGGCACTCTTTGAAGTTCTTTATGTTGGTTGAATAGATGAATCTGAGATTGTGTGATGCATATCGAATAATCATACCCGTGGATACTTGAGGTGACATTGGAGTATCTAGGTGACATTAGGGTTTTGGTTGATTTGTATCTTAAGGTGTTATTCTAGTACGAACTCTAGGATAGATCGAACGGAAAGAATAACTTCGCGTTATTTTACTAAGGACTCTTGAAGGTATACCTTTAGATCTTGCAATCGAATCTTTTAGTTTCTTGTTTTATCACTATAAAAGAAAACTACAAAAAATGGAATTACGGTTGCCTCATATGCTTCATCTTTTTAATGTCTTTCGTGAAAATAAGGATACCGATAATTGTGTCAAAGTGTTAGAAGAAGAATGCATTAAATTTTTTGGCACTAAATCTTTGAATGAGGAGCATGATTGCAATGTTGTTAGTATGAATTCTTTGAATAACCATGATGCTAATGATATGCAAAGCCACAAGCTTGGGGAAGCTATGTTTGAAGAAGATTATATTTTTTGTCCCCAAGTTTTGATGAGCAAATTTATTATGATGATAGCATGCCTCCTATTTATGATGATTATATTGATGAAAGTGGGTTTGGAAGAGTGTCAACTTTAGGAAGTAATGATCCCACTATTTTGGAGGGTCTTGAATCTTATTGTGATAATTATGAAAGTGTATTTGGAGAGGTCATGACTTTATTTAATGATGAATCCACTATTTTGGAAGAGGTTCCAATTGATTATGAGAACAAAGTTGCTATCTATGATGATTATAGTGATTACTTGTATGCTATTAAGAATAATGATAACCATGAAACTTGTCATCATGATTTTAGTTTTCAATTGGATTATGCCTCACATGATAATTATTTTGTTGAGTTTGCTCCCCCTATTATTCATGAGAAGAAATTTGCTTATGTGGAGGGTAATAAAAATTCTATGCTTGTGCAGCATGATAATAATGCTTTATGTGATGGTTATATTGTTGAATTAATTCATGATGCTACTGAAAATTATTATAAGGGAGGAATATATGCTTGTAGGAATTGCAATAATATCAAGTTTCCTCTCTATGTGCTTAAAGTTTTGAAGTTATGCTTGTTTTGCCTTCCTATGCTAGTTGATTATTGTCCCCATAAGTTGTTTGCTCACAAAATCCCTATGCATAGGAAGTGGGTTAGACATAAATGTGGTAGTCATATTCTTCATGATGCTCTCTTTATTTTTTAATTCTTATCTTCTATGTGAGCATCATTGAAATCATCATGCCTAGCTAGGGGCGTTAAACGTTAGCGCTTGTTGGGAGGCAACCCAATTTTATTTTTGTTCTTTGCCTTTTGCTCCTGTTTAGTAATAAATAATTCATCTAGACTCTGTTTAGATGTGGTTTTATTGTCTTAATTAGTGTTTGTGCCAAGTAGAACCTTTGGGAAGACTTGGGTGACGTCTTTGCGATCTTGCTGTAAAAAACAGAAACTTTTGCGCTCACGAGATTAGCTGCCATTTTTTACTGGAGAGTGGTTTTAGGTTGATTCTTCTTGCACATGATTTGTAGAAAAATTCCTCAAGTCCACCAATTTATATCAGAATTTCTGGAGTTACAGAAGTATTCGAATGATACAGATTGCTACAGACTGTTCTGTTTTTGACAGATTCTGTTTTGTGTGTTGTTTGCTTATTTTGATGAATCTGTGAGAAGTATCGGAGGGTATGAACCATAGAGAAGTTGTAATACTGTATATATTACACCAATATGAATTTATAATGAGTTCACACAGTACCTAAGTGGTGATCTATTTTCTTATACTAATGGAGCTTATGAGTTTTCTGTTAAGTTTTGTGTTGTGAAGTTTTCAAGTTTTGGGTAAAGATTCAATGGACTATGGAATAAGGAGTGGCAAGAGCCTAAGCTTGTGGATGCCCCAGGCACCCCAAGGTAATATTCAAGGACAACCAAGAGCCTAAGCTTGGGGATGCCCCGGATGTCATCCCCCCTTTCATCTTCGTTCATCGATAACTTTACTTGGAGCTATATTTTTATTCACCACATGATATGTGTTTTTCTTGGAGCGTCATTTTATTTTATTTAGTTTTTCTTGATGTTTGAATTATATCCCAATATCTGAAATTCTTAAACGTTAGAGAGTCTTCACATAGTTATATAATTATTCAACTACTCATTGATCTTCAATTATATCTTTTGGAGTAGTTTGTCATTTGCTCTAGTGCTTCACTTATATCTTCTTATAGCACGGTGGTGGTTTTATTTTATAGAAATTATTGATCTCTCATGCTTTACTTACATTATTTTGAGAGTCTTTTAGAACAACATGGTAATTTGCTTTGGCTATAAAATTAGTCCTAATATGATAGGCATCCAAGATGGGTATAATAAAAACTTTCATATACAGTGCATTAAATACTATGAGAAGTTTGATACTTGATAGTTGTTTTGAGATAGAAAGATGGTAATATCAGAGTCGTGCTAGTTGAGTAATTGTGAAATTGAGAAATACTTGTGTTGAGGTTTGCAAGTCCCGTAGCATGCACGTATGGTAACCGTTGTGTGACAAATTTGAAGCATGAGGTGTTCTTTGATTGCTTTCCTTATCAGTGGCGGTCGGGGACGAGCAATGGTCTTTTCCTACCAATCTATCCCTCTAGGAGCATGCGCGTAGTGCTTACTTTTGATGACTTGTATATTTTTGCAATAAGTATGTGAGTTCTTTATGACTAATGTTGAGTCCATGGATTATACGCACTCTCACCCTTCCATCGTTGCTAGCCTCTTCGGTACCGTGCTTTGCCCTTTCTCACCTTGAGAGTTGGTGCAAACTTTGCCGGTGCATCCAAATCCCGTGATATGATACACTCTATCACACATAATCCTCCTTATATCTTCCTCAAAACAGCCACCATACCTACCTATTATGGCATTTCCATAGCAATTCCGAGATATATTGCCATGCAGCTTTCCACCGTTCCATTTATTATGACACGCTTCATCATTGTCATATTGCCTTTCATGATCATGTAGTTGACATTGTATTTGTGGCAAAGCCACCGTCACTCTTGATTCATTGCACATCATGGTACATCGCCGGAGGCATTCACATAGAGTCATATTTTTTTCTAAGTATCGAGTTGTAATTCTTGAGTTGTAAGTAAATAAAAGTGTGATGATTTTCATTATTAGAGCATTGTCCCATGTGAGGAAAGGATGATGGAGACTACGATTCCCCCACAAGTCGGGATGAGACTCCGGACGAAAAATAAAAAAATAAAAAAATAAAAGAGGCCAAAGAAGCCCAAACAAAAAAAGAGGCCATAAAAAAAAGAGAGAAGGCCCAAAAAATGAGAGAAAAAGAGAGAAGGGGCAATGTTACTATCCTTTTTCCACACTTGTGCTTCAAAATAGCACCATGATCTTCATGATAGAGAGTTTCTTATTTTTGTCACTTTCATATACTAGTGGGAAGTTTTCATTATAGAACTTGGCTTGTATATTCCAATAACGGGCTTTCTCAAAATGCTCTAGGTCTTCGTGAGCAAGCAAGTTGGATGCACACCCACTTAGTTCCTTTTGATGAGCTTTCATATATTTATAGCACTAGTGCATCCGTTGCATGGCAATCCCTACTCCTCGCATTGACATCAATTGATGGGCATCTCCATAGCCCGTTGATTAGCCGCGTCAATGTGAGACTTTCTCCTTTTTTTGTCTTCCCACATAACCCCCATCATCATATGCTATTCCACCCATAGTGCTATGTCCATGGCTTGCACTCATATATTGCGTAAAAGTTGAAAGAGTTTGAAAAGGCTAAGTATGAAACAATTACTTGGCTTGTCATCGGGGTTGTGCATGATGGAGCATTTTGTGTGACAAAAATGAAGCATGGCCAAACTATATGATTTTGTAGGGATAAGCTTTCTTTGGCTATGTTATTTTGATAAGACATAATTGTTTGGTTAGCATGCTTGAAGTATTATTATTTTTATGTCAATATTAAACTTTTGTCTAGAATCTTTTGGATCTAAACATTCATGAAACAATAAAGATAATTACATTGAAAAGTATATTAGGTAGCATTCCACATCAAAAATTCTGTTTTTATCATTTACCTACTCGAGGACGAGCAGGAATTAAGCTTGGGGATGCTAGTACGCCTCCAACGTATCTATAATTTTTTATTGTTCCATGCTATTATATTATCCATCTAGGATGTTTTATATGCATTTATATGCTATTTTATATGATTTTTGGGACTAACCTATTAACCCAGAGCCCAGTGCCAGTTTCTGTTTTTCTCCTTGTTTTTGAGTATAGCAGAAAAGGAATACCAAACAGAGTCCAATTGACCTGAAATTTCACGGAGATTGTTTTTGGACCACAAGAATCCCACGGAGTACCGGAGATGGACCAGAAGAGTCCCGAGGCCACCACGAGGGTGGGGGACGTGCCCTACCGCCTTGGGCGCGCCCCCTACCTCCTGGCCACCTCGTGGACCCCCTGACTTGTTCCCGACGCCAACACCTCTTATATATACCCAAACTTCCAGAACATAACCTAGATCAGGAGTTCTGCCGCCGCAAGCCTCTGTAGCCAACAAAAACCAATCGGGACCCTGTTCTGGCACCCTGCCGGAGGGGGATCCCTCACTGGTGGCCATCTTCATCATCTCGACGCTCTCCATGTCGAGGAGGCAGTAGTTCACCCTTGGGGCTAAGGGTATGTACCAGTAGCTACGTGTTTGATCTCTCTCTCTCTCTCCTGTTCTTGATTTGGCATGATCTTGATGTATCGCGAGCTTTGCTATTATGGTTGGATCTCATGATGTTTCTCCCCCTCTACTCTCTTGTAATGAATTGAGTTTTCCCTTTGAAGTTATCTTATCGGACCGAGTCTTTAAGGATTTGAGAACACTTGATGGATGTCTTGCATGTGCTTATCTGTGGTGACAATGGGATATTCACGTGATCTACTTGATGTACATTTTGGTGATCAACTTGCGGGTTCAGTGACCTTGTCAACTTATGCATAGGGGTTGGCACACGTTTTCATCTTGACTCTCCGGTAGAAACTTTGGGGTACTCTTTGAAGTTCTTTGTGTTGGTTGAATAGATGAATCTAAGATTGTGTGATGCATATCGAATAATCATACCCGTGGATACTTGAGGTGACATTGGAGTATCTAGGTGACATTAGGGTTTTGGTTGATTTGTATCTTAAGGTGTTATTCTAGTACGAACTCTAGGATAGATCGAACAGAAAGAATAGCTTCGTGTTATTTTACTACGAACTCTTGAATAGATTGATCAGAAAGGATAACTTTGAGGTGGTTTTGTACCCTACAATAATCTCTTCGTTTGTTCTCCGCTATTAGTGACTTTGGAGTGACTCTTTGTTGCATGTTGAGGGATAGTTATATGATCCAGTTATGTTATTACTGTTGAGAGAACTTGCACTAGTGAAAGTACGAACCCTAGGCCTTATTTCAACGCATTGCAATACCGTGTGTGCTCACTTTTATCATTAGTTACCTTGTTGTTTTTATATTTCCATATTACAAAAACCTATATCTACCATCCATATTGCACTTGTGTCACCATCTCTTCGTCGAACTAGTGGACCTATACAATTTACCATTGTATTGGGTGTGTTTGGGACACAAGAGACTCTTTGTTATTTGGTTGCAGGGTTGCTTGAGAGAGACCATCTTCATCCTACGCCTCCCACGAATTGATAAACATTAGGTCATCCACTTGAGGGAAATTTGCTACTGTCCTACAAACCTCTGCACTTGGAGTCCCAACAATGTCTACAAGAAGAAGGTTGCGTAGTAGACATCAGTAGATCCTCTGTCGGGGAGGCACCAACGAGCCTTCCCTCCGGCAGAGGGCCCGTGGTCACCGAGGGCGCCGCTAGCGTTCCCTTTGACCCTTTGCATCGTCCTGGTTTCAGGACGCCCCAACGGTGGTCGAGGGTGGCGCAAGGCGGGGCCCTCGTCTGGCGATATGAAGCAAGGCTCACGCCTGTGAAGGTCTCCGCCCGTGAGACTCTCACGTAATATTGAGTGGGGTTGTACACGCCCCGGAGTCTCCGGAGAGCCGCCCTTGGGCCTCGGGGGCTCCCGCCCACGTCCTAGTGGAAGCACCAAGCTCCGCGCTGGCCGTCGACACTGTCCCCTAATGACTATGCTCACGGCCTGTGAAAGCACTTATCTCTGCGCTGGTGGGAAGACAAGAAGACTAGCTAGGTGCCGGACGCGGCCATTTGCTTTCAACCCCTTTTTCTTGTAGCTCGGTTTGCAGCCTTTTCGTATTTGAACTTGAAATTGCACTTTCGCTGACAAGTACAGGGGGCGTCTTTTTATCGTTGCATTGGTTTCTTGAACTTTCTGGTCCTGCGCCTTGTTTTTAAGGACCGCGCCTGCTACCCCTCCCTCACAAGCACCTTGCGAGCGGGGGCTGGGCGGGGAGCGGGCGCCTTGTTTTGTTTACATGAATAAAACCTTACATGGTTATACACCCAACGAAAATGTTTTGTTGGATCTCGATTGTAGTGATATACATATTCATAATATTGAAGACGAAAGATGCAAAGTTAATAATGATAGTGCAACTTATTTGTGGCACTGCCGTTTAGGTCATGTTGGTGTAAAGCGCATGAAGAAACTCCATACTGATGGGATTTTGGAATCACTTGATTATGAATCACTTGACGCTTGCGAACCATGCCTTATGGGCAAGATGACTAAAACTCCGTTCTCCGGAACAATGGAGCAAGCAACTGACTTATTGGAAATCATACATACTGATGTATGTGGTCCGATGAGCATTGAGGCTCATGGCGGGTATCGTTATTTTCCGACCTTCACAGATGATTTGAGCAGATATGGGTATATTTACTTGATGAAACATTTGAAAAGTTCAAAGAATTTCAGAGTGAAGTGGAAAATCATCGTGACAAGAAAATAAGGTTACTACGATCTGATCGCGGAGACAAATATTTGAGTTACGAGTTTGGTCTTCAGTTAAAACAACGTGAAATAGTTTCACTACTCACGCCACCTGGAACATCACAGTGTAATGGTGTGTCCGAATGTCGTAACCGTACTTTATTAGATATGGTGCGATCTATGATGTCTCTTACCGATCTACCACTATCGTTTTGGGGTTATGCATTAGAGACAGCTGCATTCACGTTAAATAGGGCACCATCAAAATCCGTTGAGACGACGCCTTATGAACTGTGGTTTGGCAAGAAACAAAAGTTGTCGTTTCTTAAAGTTTGGGACTACGATGCTTATGTGAAAAAGTTTCATCCTGATAAGCTCGAACCCAAATCAGAGAAATGTGTCTTCATAGGATACCCAAAGGAGATTGTTGGGTACACCTTCTATCACAGATCCGAAGGCAATACTTTTGTTGCTAAATTCGGAATCTTTCTGGAGAAGGAGTTTCTCTCGAAAGAAGTGAGTGGGAGGAAAGTAGAACTTGATGAGGTAACTGCACCTGCTCCCCTATTGGAAAGTATTTCATCGCCGAAACCGGTTTCTGCGACACCTACACCAATTAGTGAGGAAGTTGATGATGATGATCATGAAACTTCAGATCAAGTTGTTAGTAAACCTCATAGGTCAACCAGAGTAAGATCCGCACCAGAGTGGTACGATAATCCTATTCTGGAAGTTATGTTACTAGACCATGACGAACCTACGAACTATGAAGAAGCGATGGTGAGCCCAGATTCCGCGAAATGGCTTGAGGCCATGAAATCTGAGACGGGATCCATGTATGAGCACAAAGTGTGGACTTTGGTTGACTTGCCCGATGATCGGCAAGCAATTGAGAATAAATGGATCTTCAAGAGAAAGATATCTACAAAGCTAGAATTGTCGCAAAAGGTTTTCGACAAGTTCAAGGTGTTGACTACGATGAGAGTTTCTCACTTGTATCTATGCTTGAGTCTGTCCAAATCATGTTAGCAATTGCCGCATTTTATAAAATCTGGCAAATGGATAAACAAAACTGCATTCCTTAATGGATTTATTAAAGAAGAGTTGTATATGATGCAACCAGAAGGTTATGTCGATCCTAAAGGTGCTAACAAAATATGCAAGCTCCAGCGATACATCTATGGACTGGTGCAAGCATCTCGGAGTTGGAATATACGCTTTGATAAGTTGATCAAAGCATATAGTTTTATACAGACTTGCGATGAAGCCTGTATTTACAAGAAAGTGAGTGGGAGCACTACAACATTTCTGATAAGTATATGTGAATGACATATCGGAAATAGTGTAGAATTATTCTGCAAAGCATAAAGGAGTATTTGAAAGGAGTTTTTCGAAGAAGGACCTCGGTGAAGCTGCTTACATATTGAGCATCAAGATCTATAGAGATAGATCAAGACGCGTGATAAGTTTTTTCAATGAGTACATATCTTGACAAGATTTTGAAGTAGTTCAAAATGGAACAGTCAAAGAAAGAGTTTCTTGCCTGTGTTACAAGGTGTGAAATTGAGTAAGACTCAAAGCCCGACCACGGCAGAAGATAGAAAGAGAATGAAAGTCATTCCCTATGCCTCAGCCATAGGTTCTATAAAGTATGCCATGCTGTGTACCAGATCTATTGCATACCCTACCACTGTGTTTGGCAAGGGAGTACAATAGTGATCTAGGAGTAGATCACTTGACAACGGTCAAAATTATCCTTAGTGGAATAAGGATATGTTTCTCGATTATGGAAGTGACAAAAGGTTCGTCGTAAAGGGTTACGTCGATGCAAGTTTTGACACTAATCTAGATGATTCTAAGTCTCGGTCTAGATACATATTGAAAGTGGGAGCAATTAGCTAGAGTAGCTCCTTGCAGAGCATTGTAGACATAGAAATTTGCAAAATACATACGGATTTGAATGTGGCAGACCCATAGACTAAACCTCTCTCACAAGCAAAACATGATCACACCTTGGTACTCTTTGGGTGTTAATCACATAGCGATGTGAACTAGATTATTGACTCTAGTAAACCCTTTGGGTGTTGGTCACATGACGATGTGAACTATGGGTGTTAATCACATGGTGATGTGAACTATTGGTGTTAAATCACATGGCGATGTGAACTAGATTATTGACTCTAGTGCAAGTGGGAGACTGAAGGAAATATGCCCTAGAGGCAATAATAAAGTTATTATTTATTTGCTTATATCATGATAAATGTTTATTATTCATGCTAGAATTGTATTAACCGGAAACATAATACTTGTGTCAATACATAGACAAACAGAGTGTCACTAGTATGCCTCTACTTAACTAGCTCGTTGATCAAAGATGGTTATGTTTCCTAACCATAGACAAAGAGTTGTCATTTGATTAACGGGATCACATCATTAGAGAATGATGTGATTGACATGACCCATTTCGTTAGCTTAGCACACGATCGTTTAGTATGTTGCTATTGCTTTCTTCATGACTTATACATGTTCCTATGACTATGAGATTATTCAACTCCCGTTTACCGGAGGAACACTTTGTGTGCTACCAAACGTCACATCGTAACTGGGTGATTATAAAGGTGCTCTACAGGTGTCTCCGAAGGTACTTGTTGGGTTGGCGTATTTCGAGATTAGGATTTGTCACTCTGATTGTCGGAGAGGTATCTCTGGACCCACTCGGTAATGCACATCACTATAAGCTTTGCAAGCATTGCAACTAATGAGTTAGTTGCGGAATGATGTATTACAGAACGAGTAAAGAGACTTGCCGGTAAAGAGATTGAACTAGGTATTGAGATACCGACGATCGAATCTCGGGCAAGTAACATACCGATGACAAAGGGAACAACGTATGTTGTTATGCGGTCTGACCGATAAAGATCTTCGTAGAATATGTGGGAGCCAATATGAGCATCCAAGTTCCTCTATTGGTTATTGACCGGAGACGTGTCTCGGTCATGTCTACATAGTTCTTGAACATGTAGGGTCCGCACGCTTAAAGTTTCGATGACAGTTATATTATGAGTTTATGAGTTTTGATGTACCGAAGGAGTTCGTAGTCCCGGATGAGATCGGGGACATGACGAGGAGTCTCGAAATGGTCGAGACGTAAAGATCGATATATTGGACGACTATATTCGGACATCGGAAAGGTTCCGAGTGATTCGGGTATTTATCGGAGTACCGGAGAGTTACGGGAATTCGCCGGGGAGTATATGAGCCTTATTGGGTCATACGGGAATAGAGGAGAGAGGCCAAAAGGAAGGAGGCGCGCGCCCCCCCTCTGGTCCGAATTGGACAAGGGGTGCAGCCCCCTTTTCCTTCTTCCTCTCCCCCTCTTTCCTTCTCTCCTACTCCAACAAGGAAAGGAGGAGTCCTACTCCCGGTGGGAGTAGGACTCCCCCCTTGGTGCGCCCTCCTCCTAGGCCGGCCGCCTCCCCCCTTGCTCCTTTATATACGGGGGCAGGGGGGCACCCCAGAGACACAACAATTGATCATTGATCTCTTAGCCGTGTGCGGTGCCCACCTCCACCATAGTCCACCTCGATAATACTGTAGCGGTGCTTAGGCGAAGCCCTGCGTCGGTAGAACATCAACATCGTCACCACGCCGTCGTGCTGACGAAACTCTCCCTCAACACTCGGCTGGATCGGAGTTCGAGGGACGTCATCGGGCTGAACGTGTGCTGAAGTCGGATGTGCCATACGTTCGGTACTTGATCGGTCGGATCGTGAAGACGTATGACTACATCAACCGCGTTATGCTAACGCTTCCACTTTCGGTCTACGGGGGTACGTGGACAACACTCTCCCCTCTCGTTGCTATGCATCACCATGATCTTGCGTGTGCGTAGGAATTTTTGAAGTTACTACGTTCCCCAACAGCCGCACCCCAGTGAAGCGCGAGGAGGTCTCCGTCTGAGTCCGAGGGACTGATCCTCGTGAGCAGCCGCGTCGTAGGAGCCGCTTTTTCTTGTCCTTTCCTTCCCTTTCTTCGTGCATCGTCACAAACAAGTATGGGGCCCTGCGGGGGCGTGTAATGAACTATGGTGCTTATGTTGCTTTTTTGGCGTGTTTATTGTCTCGGGGTTGTGTGAGATCTGTGCCTTATACGGGTGTAGAGGGGTAACTTAGCTTGATGCATCCGAGGTAGCTTTGGCCTCGTGAGGGCGCGCGCCTCTGGGCGCCTGGTGCGGTTTCCCTGCCACCGATTTAGGTGATATCATGCAGCTGCAAAAAGTTTGTTAAGAAATCCTTAACCCCTCTCACACGAGGCCTCAGGCATGGGCTGGTCATGGCCTAATGCACCACGTCGCCGTACCCGTGGGGCACGGACTAGAAAAGGGATGCGTTGATCACAAGCTCAAACGAGAGCGCCTCGCGGAGATCAGGGGAGTGCGCACGCACGCGTGCCTGTCCAGCCCCCTCGCGAGGCGTGCGAGGGAGAGCGTCGGGCAACTGCCGCCCTCCCAGGCGCAAAACATTGAATTGAGGGAAGAGCCAGAGAGAAGAGGGGGTTCAACCAAGCCATCGAGAAACACCAGAACTTCAAATTTCATTAAAGAAAAAAAGGGGCAAGCCAACTACAGAAAGCAAATGATCAGCCGCGTCTGGCACCAAGTCTACTCTTCTCACCAGGGCGGAGCTAAGTGCTGCCACTAGGACGTGGGAGGGAGCCCCCGAGGCCCGAGGGCAGCACTCCGGAGACTCCGTGGCGTGTACAACCCCACTCATTATTACGTGAGAGTGTCACGAGCGGAGACCTTCACAGGCACTGGGCCTTGCTTCATGGGTAGAAGCTTCGGAGATGCTGGATGTTCCAGGCGTTCTGGATGGGGATCCCGTCCTGCGTCTCCAGGCACGCGGAGCCAGGCCTGGGACACGGGCGATCCTAAACAAGCCCTCCCACATGGGCGAGAGCTTGTGCAGCCCTTCGGTGGCCTGAACCAGTATAAACTCTTGTGTTCCTTGTTCCTCGGGTTCGGCACGCTAGCCCTTGAGATCGTTTTTCAAGTGAGCTTGAGAGGGAGAGAGATATTCGTGCGCACCCCAGTGTTCGAACCTCAAGGGTTTTGTCGGAACCCGTAATCCGACATTTGGCGCGCTAGGTAGGGGACGGAACCGACGACTACGGTGGTCAGCCTCCCTGGCCTCTTCCAAGGCTCGGGCACTGGCCTCGCGTGAGTTTGCAAGGGATGCCTCGGCTTTCGTGTTGGCACGCTTGCGCTGGAGACGCCCGAGGTCGATGGCCACCTTCATTTGATGCCATTCGTCCACTCTCAGTTTCAAGGAGGGCGTCGACGTCCACGAGCTCTTCCCCAAGACGACTGAGCGCACCCATCGCCTCCCGGAAGAACTCATGACGGACGGCACCTCGCTCGCGCACAAGCTCGAACGCACGACCGGGCCCGTCCTCCATGTTGGAAGTCACTGAAGAGGTCTGAGGTGGCTCGCCTTCTCCTAGCAGGGGGCTGGGGGCCGGCACCTTTCCAGTTGCCCTTCGGGCCCCGTCGGGGGCCCGGAGGGGCGGAAGCTCGTTGCCCGAAGGAGAGGCCAGGGTTGAGGCCACCCAGCCGTGGTCAATAACCAGAGGAGGAGCCCTTGGCACACCTTCCGCATCCCAGGAAAGGCCACGAAGGAGGGGCGGCAAGAACGCGGGGTCGAGATGCCAGGCCGGCGCACTTGCCTCACCGGTCGACCTCGTGACAAGTGCGGCAGGCCGGCCTGGGGCACCCAAGGTCAGCAGAGGACTCGAGGCTGGAGACTTCGTCGTCTTAGAAGAAGGGGCCCTGAGAAACCATAGTCAGGAGGGGAAGCATCACTTGAGAAATTACAAAGATAAGGTACTCACTCGTCTATGGCAATGTACTTCCTCTGTTTCAATGGCCGGAAGGCATCATCGCTGCAGCTTGGAGATCCCTTCCTCTTCCAGAGCGCGTCGAAGTTTGGTCGGAGCCGACCGAAGCCCTGGGTGCGGTCACCAGTGCCGGGGCGGCTGATGTGGCTCCTGAGGAGGCGACCTTAGGGGTGCTGCACTACGTGGAGACCTCGGCCCTCGCCCCGTGGTGACTCGCCGGGGCCTCGGGGGCTTCGACCTCAGGAGCATCAGGCTGCGGCGTCCCTCCGGCCGCTCCCTCAGAATAGCTCTCTGGGGGCCCATAGGACGACCCCTTAGGAGCCCAGAGCGGTACCGGTTCCTTAGCAGCCGCGTCGCCAGCGGCCAGCAGTGATCGCTCCCCTGCGCCCACTTCCGGGGAGATCACCGCGCTGGCGGCGGGCAAGGGAGCCACGAAGACAGGGCTCTCGCGAGGCCCTTCGAGGCCGGCCGGGCGTAGTCCCCACTCGTCGAAGGGGGGAATCTGCTTCACGAACTCCACCTTGTTCGAGCAGCAGTATAGAAGACAACCTTCTCCCGGCAGGCTAGCTGGCATTAGGTCGCCAGTCAGGAGCTCGAACATCGTGCATCGCGCCTCAGGGGTGAGAGCCGACACCTGAAGCCTCATGCAGTCCCCGTAGCCAGAGAAGGTCCACACCGGCCGGGAGTTACGCTGTAGAGGAGCAATACGACACCGAATGAACTCCTTCACCACCATAGGCGCCGTCACTCTGAGGCCCTTCAGCCTGGCCAGCCGGAGCCAGACATGAGCAAGCCGCTGGTCGGCGAGCCTGGCATGCTCCCAGCCGGAGCTTGGGGCGGCCGGAATCTGCGGAAGCAGCAGCAGGGGATTGCACACGCCAACATCCACATACACCCATCGCTTCCAGAAACCACCGAAGACCGGCGAGAGCTCGAAGTAGATCCCCGAGCCGGTCGTCGCAGCCACTGCCTAGAAAGACAGAAACCCCAAGCGCTGGCGAGCGTCTGTCAGATGCAGGGAGAAGAAATGGCGGAACAAGGCCACGGAAGGGGCAATGCCCATCATGGCCTCGCAGACGAAGGCGAAGACAGCAAGAAGGATGATGGATTGGGGATCAAGGTGCAGCGCGTTGATCTGATAATGCGAGAGCAGCACATTGAAGAAGTCAGAGAAGGAAGGAATCAGACCGGCCCAGAGGGCATGAAGATGAAGGGGAACCGCGGTGGCCTCATGTCGATTTTAGCGCGGGAAGATGGCCAGGCCATTGTCGCTCCCCACTCATTAGAGTCGGCGGCGAGTGCCGGGCGCACCTTGCCCATCGCCTCCTGGTTGAGCACCACCGACCGTCGATAGCAGGTTCGAAGATTGGCGGCGCAGGAGCCGAGGTACGGGACTCCTTCTTCCCCTTCTTCTTCTGGCTTGGTGCCATGGCAGCAGGGAGAGCTGGTGTCAGATCGGGCCGAGGGAAAAGATCCGCTGTTTGCCAGAAGACAAGGGAACCGCGGAGCTCTCGCCTGCGATGGGGGTGGTGCTGTGTAGACAATGATGGTTGCTTAGCCATGCAGAAATCGAGGCTGCATGGGGAAGTGGAGACGCCCACGTCCTGTCAATCACCACGCGTCAATCAAGGCCACAAGCTATTGGGGCCCGCGGTGCTCCGCACTTGACCATTGGTTTCGCCGCGAAGCCAAGTCCGAGCGTGCCTTTGGCCCAGGGGCTACTTGTCGGCATCCTGGGAACGGGGGTACCCAGACTTACCTGCCCGCGGCCCAGGGCGTGGCTCCTCCAGCGGCCTGGTACGACCCATCTTCATCAACAACCACTCGAGACCCTCTCAAGGGGCCAAACCTCGCGAGGCTGACGATGCAAGACCTCCTTAGGGGCAGCCTCCCTAGGCTGGCCCCCGAGGAGCGGAGATATCAAGGTGAGGGGCACCTCACGAGGTACTCGTGACATGAGCCGTGACGACCAAGGCCAGGCGGGCGCCAGCGGGCACAGTGTACTCGTTGCCTCTTTGGTGCTAAAGGGGCAAGCGCAGGCGAGGAGTCCCGTGGCATCAGGCAAGGGTTTCCATATTGGTGCAACGAGACCAATGCCAGCAGGACGACAAGACGGAGGTCATCGCGGAGCCCACGACAGCGTCACCACCAGAGCCTTTGGCGGGCGAAGACCACCTTTTGTCAGGATAACTTGTACTAGTTGTCCCCCTTCAAATTGGCCGTTGTGGGATCCCTTCCCGCCTAATATTTGGGAAGAGGACCCGGGCCTCTCTATATAGGACTAGCCACCACCATAGGAGGCGTCTCATCTTGGACTGAACCCATTCCACCAAGGCCACCATACAAGCTCACCGAGCTCAAGAACACCTCTCCTCAGGAGGTTGTTCATCCCTTGTACCTATTCATCCTCAGCCTGCAAGGCAATCCACCACACCACACTGGAGTAAGGTATTACACCGCAATGGTGGCCCGAACCAGTATAAACCCCTGTGTCTCTTCCTCTTTGGGTTCGTTGAGTCAAGCCTTGAGATCGTTCCGAGAGCGAGCTAGAGAGAGAGAGAGATCTTCGTGCGCACCCCCGTGTTCGAACCTCAAGGGTTTGCCGGAACCCGGAATCCTACACTACTACCTCCATCTTGGTGTATAGTCCCCTTTATATTCTATGCCATACTTTGCCCTCAAATTTAACCAACAAAATGTTAATTCATGTTATAAAAATTATATAATTGGAAACTATGTTCAAATACGAGTCTAACTATATAATCTTTGGCGATATGCATTCATATTTTATTAGTTAAATCCTACTTATAAACCAGGACGGGGGTATAGTAGGTAAGTAAATTGCAAACGTTTTTTTATTAACCATATGTGTATGTGGCCTTTCGTCCTCCTCTCACACGTCTTGTCACCCCTCTGCCGCAGACGGCTTACAGCGCAAGCTTGCGCATCGCGTGGGGGCGTTCTTTTGGCCAAACAGTGGCGCCAATGAATCGTCGGTGAGTGCGTTCCCGCACAACGTCGCAGGTTCCCGCACAACTTTTGTTTAGTTCATCTGACTATAGATGTGGTGGAACTATAAATACTTATAATTAGCTAGTATATAAAGTAGAACTAGCTATTTTAGTACGTGGTTGGCAACAATTGGTGAAAAGTTTGGTCGGTTCAACTGTCGAGTTGAACTACTCGTATAAAGAACGACTGCTTAATCTATGAATGAAATCTATGCTTAATTACTGAATTTTAGTTGCAAAAAATAGATACTGCTAGTGATTTTTAGCTTCATATTTTGACAAATCGCAGTGTTACAAGGTTGAAAAATGGCAATGTTACTAGATCAACAAGTGTCAATCTTTCCAGTTTGACAAATGGCAACATACCCAATATGACAGATGCTAATCTTACCAAATTGTTAGTGAGTGGTTGCACACGGTTCATCCAAAAGAATCGTTTGCGTTGAAGAGATGCACAAATCCTGCTCTCACTTTGCATACAGGTGTTCTATCTAAAACGTTTGCGATGAAGAGCTGCACAAATCCTGCTCGGCCCATTTTCCCTTGGCTTCCTGGGGAAGCTGTCGGTTTGCATATGGTGTTCTAACTAAAACGTTTGCGAGGAGTGTTTTATATTTAAAAACCATTGACATTTTTTCAAAAGAAAATCATTTGATAAGTCTGTACATTAAGAGTGAAAAACGCAAGTTCGCTCAAACCATATCTTTCATTCAGTCATACTGCGAATTATATTCATATGATCGAGATACATTATTAAACCCAAGAAAAAAAATCTATTCCCGCGGCGGCAGAGGCGGCGTGCCGTGCGTCGTTGTCGTCCCCTGGGACGCCGTTGTTGAAGTCTTCAATGCAGCACAAAATGTTCTTCACTTGTAAGTCAAACATCATGTCATCGCGCGATCGACGGGCTGGGCGCGGGAGGACGGTAGTTGGCAGCGTTGAGAGGTAACGGTCGATGGCAGCGTCCCATGCCGCTGAGGGGGGCACGCACACGGGCACGGGCACGGCGGGTGCAGCCAAACACACGGGGACCGGCGTCGCGATGGGTGGAGGGGTGCGCACGGGCACGAGCACAGGCGTTGGCGCTGGCATGTACACGAGCTCGCGCGGATCCGCGGAGACCTCGCTGACGCCCGCGGCTTCCAGCTCTGCGATAGTGCTCGGCGACCAGCCCGTCAATGCTACGGGGATGGTCGCTGGTGCGGGCGCGGGGATGGGAGGTGGGACGGGAGCGGGGGCAGTAACCGCCGCGGCCAGCTGGTTCCGGGCCATGTCCATGAGGCCCCATTCCTCCTTATTTTCTATTCCCTCTGGCTCGGAGTCTACTTCACCAAACTTGAAGACTAGTTGTAGATGATCCCTCTGCCCCATGACATTGGTGGAGGTCTGCGGGAGGGAGGGAAGGGAATGCGAGGCGAACAATAAGGCTGCCGTATTAAGCAGCGGCTCGGGCGCCATTAACGAAGCGGAAGGCGGGCGGCCATGGAAGACAAGGGGCTCACTACCCAGTGAGCCTACACAGCGTACATCTCGCACTCTTCCCGGTGAGCCTGCGCATTGGAGGACAGCTTGCACGCCTCTCGGTCAGCCTGCGCACCGGACTGCGCTCGCACGCCTCCTGTTCAGTCAAGCAGCTGTCCACACGGCACTTCCTATAGCCATTAAAACGAAGACACGTGGCGTCACGTGAATGGTTGACACAACACACACAATTTGAATTATACAAACGTTTGCGATGTTAGAGGGGCATCTATTTGTTTCAAAATGCCTTTGTTGGCTGTTATTCGAGTGCGCCTTCTCTCTAAATGGACACGAAAAATACCACAGCATGTCGGGTGCCATTCCATGATAGCATGCCAAGTTTCATGAATTACAGACGAGTTTTGGATTTGCTAGAATTTAAATACAAAGTATCTCAACGTTTTGCCGGCAATCAATGGTGCCCTGGTGTTTTAAATTCATTCCCATTTCTCACATAAAAATGTATTGAAAACTCATTTAATGCATAAAAATGGACAAACAAACCCCAAAAAATCACAAAAATTGACACAACACTCCTGTTGTTCTATGTTGACACGAGAATTTTTTTGAAAGCAATAAGAGGCAATGGATATCGTTTCGTCCCTAAAGGTGGTACGTTCCCTACCGAAACCATCGTGCATGTTGTGAGAAGCTCTGGTTTGTGAGAAACATATACCCAAACCTGCCCCAGATGGGACTAAAAAATTACCACGACATGTTGATGCCGCTCCATGATAGCATGCCAAGTTTCATGAATTTCAGACAAGGTTTGGATTTACTAGAATTTAAAAACCAGGTATCTGAATGTTTGCGGCTGAGTGACGGTGGAAGGGTGTTTGACATTCATTCCCATTTCTTGCATGGGACCTAAGCATGCAACCAAGGACACATATTTGAATTTCAACCAATTTATATGCATTAGAGCATGTGCATGTAGTTCAAATTTGAATTATGCACATAAATGCATTGAAAACTCAATTAACGCATTAACATGTCCAAATGAACCCCGAAAAATCCCAAAAATTGATACAACACTCCAGTTGTTCTATGTTGACACGATAAATTTTTTGAAAGCAATAAGTGGCAATGGATATCGTTTCGTCCCAAAGGTGGGACATTCCTTACCGAAACCATCAGGCTTGTTGTGAGAAGCTCTGGTTTGTGGGAAGCATATCCCCAAACCTGCCCCAAATGGGACAAAAAATTACCACGGCATGTTGATGCCGCTCCAAGATAGCATGCCAAGTTTCATGAATTTCAGACAAGCTTTGGATTTACTAGGATTTAAAAACCAGGTATCTCAATGTTTGTGGCTGAGTGACGGTGGCAGGGTGTTTGACATCCATTCCCATTTCTTGCATGGGACCTAAGCATGCAACCAAGGACACAGATTTGAATTTTCATCCAATTTATATGCATTAGAGCATGTGCCTGTAGTTCAAATTTGAATTATGCACATGAATGCATAGAAAACTAAGTTAATGTATAAAAATGTCCAAAGGAACCCCGAAAAACCCCAAAAATTGACACAACACTCGTGTTGTTCTATGTTGACACTAGGACAAAATTGAAATCGAGAAGAGGCAATGGATATTGTTTCGTCCAAAAAGGTGAAATGTTCCCTACCGAAACCATCAGGCTTGTTGTGAGATGCTCTGGTTTGTGAGAAGCAAACCTGCCCCAAATGGGACAAAAAATTTACCACGACATGTTGATGCCGCTCCATTATAGCATGCCAAGTTTCATGAATTTTAGACGAGCTTTGGATTTACTAGAATTAAAAACCAGGCATCTCAATGTTTGCGGCCGAGTGACGGTGGCAGGGTGTTTGACATTCATTCCCATTTCTTGCATGGGACCTAAGCATGCTACCAAGGACACTTATTTGAATTTTCAACCAATTTATATGCATCCGAGCATGTGCATGTAGTTCAAATTTGAATTATGCACATAAATGCATTGAAAACTCAATTAATGCATAAAAATGTCCAAACGAACCTCGAAAAATACCAAAAATTGACACAACACACCTGTTGTTTTATGTTGATGTGAGAAAAAAATTTGACATCAATAAGAGGCAATGGATATCGTTTCGCCCCAAAGGTGGACGTTCCCTACCAAGACCATCAGGCTTGTTGTGAGAAGCTCTGGTTTATGAGAAGCATATCCCCAAACCTGCCAAAAATGGGACAAAAAAATTACCACGACATGTTGATGCCGCTTCATGATAGCATGCCAAGTTTCATGAATTTCAGACAAGCTTTGGATTTACTAGAATTTAAAAACCAGGTATCTGAATGTTTGCGGCCGAGTGACGGTGGCAGGGTGTTTGACATTCATTCCCAATTCTTGCATGGGACCTAAGCATGCAACAAGGGACACAGATTTGAAGTTTCAACCAATTTATATGCATTATAGCATGTGCCTGTAGTTCAAATTTGAATTATGCACATAAATGCATTGAAAACTCAATTAACGCATAAAAATGTCCAAATGAACCCAAAAAATCCCAAAAATTGACACAACACTCCTGTTGTTCTATGTTGACACGAGAAATTTTTTGAAAGCAATAAGAGGCAATGGATATCGTTTCGTCCCCAAAGGTGGGACATTCCCTACCGAAGCCATCAGGCTTGTTGTGAGAAGCTCTGGTTTGTGAGAAGCATATCCCCAAACCTGGCCCAAATGGAACAAAAAATTTACCACGACATGTTGATGCCGCTCCATGATAGCATGCCAAGTTTCATGAATTTCAGACGAGCTTTGGATTTACTAGAATTTAAAACCAGGTATCTCAATGTTTGCGGGTGAGTGACGGTGGCAGGGTGTTTGACATTCATTCCCATTCTTGCATGGGACCTAAGCATGCAACCAAGGACACATATTTGAATTTTCATCCAATTTATATGCATTAGAGCATGTGCGTGTAGTTCAAATTTTAATTATGCACACGAATGCATAGAAAACTCAATTAACGCATTAACATGTCCAAATGAACCCCGAAAAATCCCAAAAATTTGTACAACACTCCAGTTGTTCTATGTTGACACTAGGAAAAAATTGAAATCGAGAAGAGGCAATGGATATTGTTTCGTCCAAAAAGGTGAAACATTCCCTACCGAAACCATCAGGCTTGTTGTGAGAAGCTTTGGTTTGTGAGAAGCATATCCCCAAACCTGCCCCAAATGGGACAAAAAATTTACCACGACATGTTGATGCCGCTCCATGATAGCATGCCAAGTTTCATGAATTTTAGACGAGCTTTGGATTTGCTAGAATTTAGAAGTAGGTATCTGAATGTTCGTGGCCGAGTGACGGTGGCAGGGTGTTTGACATTCATTCCCATTTCTTGCATGGGACCTAAGCATGCAACCAAGGACCCAAATTTGAATTTTCAACCAATTTGTATGCATTAGAGCATGTGCCTGTAGTTCAAATTTGAATTATGCACGTGAATGCATAGAAAACTCAGTTAATGTATAAAAATGTCCAAGCGAACCCCAAAAAATCCCAAAAATTGACACAACACTCCTATTGCTCTATGTTGACACTAGGGAAAAAATTGAAATCGAGAAGAGGCAATGGATATCGTTTCGTCCAGAAAGGTGAAATGTTCCCTCCCAAAACCATCAGGTTTGTTGTGAGAAGCTCTGGTTTGTGAGAAGCATATCCCCAAACCTGCCCCAAATGGGATAGAAAATTTACCACGGCATGTTGATGCCGCTCCATGATAGCATGCCAAGTTTCATGAATTTCAGAGGAGTTCTGGATTTACTAGAATTTAAAAACTAGGTATCTCAATGTTTGCCGCCGAGTAACGGTGGCAGGGTGTTTGACATTCATTCCCATTTCTTGCATGGGACCTAAGCATGCAACCAAGGACACAAATTTCAATTTTCAACCAATATATATGCATTTGAGCATGTGCATGTAGTTCAAATTTGAATTATGCACATGAATGCATAGAAAACTCATTTAAGGTATAAACTGTCTGAGCGAACCCCGAAAATCCTGAAAAATCCTGAAAGTTGACACAACACTCCTGTTGTTCTATGTTGACACTAGGAAAAAAATTGAAATCAAGTAGAGGCAACGGATATCGTTTCATTCCCTACCGAAACCATCACACTTGTTGTGAGAAGCTTATACCCAAACCTGCCCCAAATGGGACAACAAATTAACTACGGCATGTTGATGCCGCTCCATGATAGCATGCCAAGTTTCATGAATTTCAGACGACTTTTGGATTTACTAGAATTACAAAAGCAAGTACGTCAATGTTTGCCGGAGAGCCACAGTGTCGTGGTGTTCGAAATTCATCCTCATTTCTTGCATGGGACATAAGCATAAACCCATGGATACATATATGATTTTACAACCCATGTTGGTGCACCGGAGCATGTGCATGTAGTTTAATTTTGATTTGTGCAGCTGAAATGGCTAGAAAACCAATTTAATGTATAAAATGTGCAAACGAACCCTGAATAATTATATTTCTTTTATGACACACATATAGTTGCATGTTCACTGCAGATAAAAGGTCTAGCAATTCAAACACCGTCCATTGCCGCTGTGACCCCATTATGTAATTCAAATCAAGATGAAAAATCAAGTAGATCCCACACATTTTATTATCACCAACCATGTGAGATGCATTACAAAATATCCTAGAGCACCGTTGGTGTATAGTACGCCTATGGCTTACGCGAGAAGGTGCGTAGGCTATAGTCCACAGCCGGCGCATCAAGCACACTAGCTCGCTCCCCAAATATCATTTCACTGTTCAATCATTGCCGGTGAAAGATGGGGACGTGGACCGCGTCGTGATGGCAATTTCGGCGGCCCACTCCGGTGAGAGCGCGACCGCAGCTGCCATGCATGTGCTAACAAGGTGCATGAGCGCGGCCGCAATCTGCGATCGGGCGGCCAAGGCAGCCCAAACGGCCGTTGTTGCTTCTCAGGTGGCGGCAGCAATATCTGCCTTGGGGATAGCAACTGGCTAGAGCGGCACAACAGCTGTCCGTTCCGCAGCGGCGGCCTTAGCCCTGATGGAGGCCGCCCATGACCATGTCGAGGCCACCCACGCCCAGCTCGTGGCGGTCACCGCACAAATCAAACGAAGCTTCTCCGACAACGGTCGGCAACCCACGGCCGAAGAGTGGGCAATCGCCGAGAGCGTTCGAGCAGCCGTCCGTTCCTCCGCCACATACCTGGAAACGACGGAGCCTGTCCAAGCCCAGATCGCGGCCGCCCAGGCCCAGCTTGTGGTGGCATTTTCCCAAGAGACGGCGGATGCGGATGTCGAGATCCTTGCCGTGTATGGTGCGATGGATGCCATGGAGCCCCTTCCCCAGGAGACCGTCGGGCGCGAGCTGGACATGGAGGAGGCGGCAGAGATCGACGAGCACTAGCCGTAGTAGTACTCTTTGTTTTGTCTAATTAAGAGCATCGGTCTTTAATTTGTTAGAATAATGTTTAGGCCAGCTAGCTCTGTTTAATTGCTGAACTTGCTCGATTAAGAAGTGTGGGTGTGTTGTAGTCTCCTTTGTGTACCCAAATTATGCAATGAAATGGATGACCACTGTAACCAGGGAAATTCGAAAAAAAAAATTTGACGTTCAAACTCATCACACACGGGTTAAGCTATCTGAATCGTTTGTGATGTTCACATATCGTACACAGTTCTAAATAAGGGACCGTGTCTGATGACACTTTGCACGCCAATTTTTCCGCTGAAGCGATTCCAAATTTTCGGCTTCCGCGGAAATATCTACCTCCCCGCCCCCTCCCCCTTACGAAAAGCCACATTTCCCCTGTTCCCCCCTTCCTATCCAAGTTGAAACCTTCACTCCTTGCTTGCAGCGCCGCCTCCTCGCTGGCGACCCTCCTTCACACTGCTTGGCCTCGTCTATCCAGGCAGGTAATCCATACCCGACCCCATCCTCCTTCCACATCCCACATGCCCCGACCGCCCGCGTGACACCTTCCACCCAAATCACCGACCCCTCCACCAAATAAGCGCCGCCCTAAGCCATGGTGCACGTAGTATAGCCAGGAGCTCAAGGAGCATTTGGCAGCAGAGAAGCAAATTGCGGCCGCACGCACGGATGAGGTCGCGATGGCTGCCTTTTGTGCCGGCCCCCAGATCTTGGAGGAGCACCTTGCCATTTGCTAGCTATGCCGATTAAGCATGCTCGGTTTACCCGTTGCATGTGCTCCTCCTGCCTTTCCTTAAAAAATTCTAGTGAATTGTGCTATCTAATTTTACCATGCAATCTGTTGCTCTAGTGTATATGTTCTATATGTCGTGCAGTGTGGTGCTCACTTATTAACTGTTTGGTTAATTAGTTGTCGTCTTCAGTTAACTGTTTGGTTCAATTCTACAAATGTGATGTTCAATTCTTCAGGTTGCAATTTTGTATTGTCTTCCTTGTGAGAAATAAATCGAATTTATCTTTACAAAATACATGAGAAACGAATACAATTACTATATTTCCAAGTTGTCAAGCATGCTTGGTTTGGTTATACATTGTGCAATGTGGTGCTCAGTTAACGTTTGGTTCATTTGTGTTGTGGTGTTTAGTTAACTGTTTGGTTCAATTCTGCAATGCGATGTTCAATAGTTGTGGGTGCATTCTGTTATTGTATACCATGTGAGAAGTAAATCGAATTTGGCTGTACTAAATACATGAGAAACAAATACAATTGCTATATTTCCAAGTTGCTAAGCATGCTTGGTTTGGTTAACTGTCTGATCTTCTATTAGGAGTATGTTATATTGTGCAATGTGGTGCTCAGTTAATGTTTGGTTCATTTGTTGTGTTGTTTAGCTAACTGCTTGGTTCAATTCTGCAATGCAATGTCCAATTGTCGTGGGTAGAATTTTGTATTGTTGTGCATGTGAGGAATAAATCAAATTTGGTTGCAATTAATACATGAGAAACATATACAAGTGCTATATTTCCTAGTTCTTAATCATGCTTGGTTTGGATAAATGGGTTTTCCATGTGGCTTGAATTAATCTGATGAATCTGCAATGTGCCTATTTTTTATCAACATATTTTACTGATAGCATGCGAACCCTTACTTAACCTGATGACTAACTACCGTATATGTGTTGCAGGGAAACAATGGGAAGCACTGAGGTTTACAATCGAGGTTAGCATGTGCATGGTCCGTTGTTTAATAGCACATTATTGTGCAACTTCAGGAACCATTCTAATATTTAGGTTTTTAACAATTTGGTCTTGCACATGTAGGTCCTGCTGTCAGAGGTTTTGACCCACTGTTCGACCCTTTTTCAATATGGGGAAATGAGTTGTCCATGAATATCAATCAAGTCAAGAAACTCGGAAAAATTGTTAGGATAAAGAAATTAGAGACAAAAAACAACAAGATCTTTGTCTGCACAATGAATAAGGCATTAGTTCACTAAAAGATGGTACTAACTATTATACCTTGCCTTTTTTATTCCTTTGCCCCATTTCCAATATAGAGAAGATATTTATGCACATCCTTGTTTTCAGGCCTTTCCAAAGCAGTTCACTGATGATTAGCTCTCAAACCACCTCTATGGTCAGGAGGCGAGGAAGGTTTTCATACAACACCCATGGTTCAATATTGAAGTGTTCCTGAAGAGGACGAAGGACGGACGGTCAATCATCCACAGGCATTGGCCTAAAGTTGCAAAGACCTTCAACATGAATGAAGGCTCAATATTCGCCTTCCGCTTCAGCAGTTTTCCAGATGAGATGCATCTGTCTATGTACCGTCTATGATGCTAATTTCGAATGGTTCTACATGCTTCATGTGAAACTTGGTGCTGGTGCAGTTGTGTAATGGGGTAGCTGAGTGCTGAAGCTATATCATGTTGTACTCTGATGTATTTCAATTATGACATCCTGCTTCCTTAATATGGAAATGAAATATATTATGTGCTTAATACGAATGTCGATTAAATTAATAAATGGATTATTAAGTCTGTAATGGCGAATTAGCCTGCTAATTGGGTTTTGGTATTGCAAACGGTTATTGAGAAAATACCATGGGCGATGACCTCAGGCAACATACACAGTTTCTAGGAATAAACCATGTTGGATCAATGAACAATCACACACGACCTTCTATTGAAAACTGTTTGCGTTAGGCCACCTTGCACAAACATTTACCACATAAAAACTGTGTGTGATGGACAGCCTTTGCCACACAGTTTCTTCTATGCACCGTGTTGATGCATTCAATAACACAAACGATAAAATTGTTAATATCGTGTGCAATGGCAACACTATCACAAACGATTTAATAGGGAAAATTATGTTTGATGTACCTGTCAACGGAAACGTTTTCCTTGGAGCGACTGTGTGGGATGTACATATGAACGGAAATGTTTAGCGGGTCTGACTGTGTGGGGTGTACTTGCGAACGGAAACAATTTAGACTGTATAATTGTATTTTTAGCTATAATGTACGTATTACCGTATTTGAGCACTCACAGGTCGCACACGACCTCATTTTGCCGAGCGTGTGTGCCAGGAGGGCATATCCCCGATGGTTTCTGGGTCGTACGGGAAGGTCCCCCCTATCGCCCACACTCACTTGGCGACGGTTCCTCATGGAAAGGGATTAAAAACCGTTTGTATAGCACCTCGTTGTACCAGTGGAAGATCCATTATCATCGCATAGCCTATACCATGCCAATGCTTTTTCCTTCAAAGATAAAGGGAAAACCTTCTGCTTAATTTCATCTCCGGGTAAACCTGCAAGCTTAAACAATCCACAAATTTCATCCACATATATCAAGTGCATATCAGGATGTTCGGTTCCATCTCCTGCATAAGGATTAACAAGCAGTTGTTCTATCATACCCGAAGGAATTTCATATTCAATATTTTCAGTAGGTGTACTAGGTTGAGGGGTAACTAATTGTGGTTCCGGTCGAGATGAAGATACCCCAAACAAACCCCTCAAAGGATTGTTTTCCATAGTAATAAGTGACAATAAATTTTAGCACGTAGTAATATTTTTTCCTTACCAATTTCCACTTACCAAGAGCGCTTCACTCCCCGGCAATGGCGCCAGAAAAGAGCCTTGATGACCCACAAGTATATGGGATCAACTGTAGCCTTTTCGATAAGTAAGAGTGTCGAACCCAACGAGGAGCAGAAGGAAATGACAAGTGCTTTTCAGCAAGGTAATGTCTGCAAGTGCTGAAATTGTAAGTAATAGAGTAGTTTGATAGCAAGATAATTTGTAACGAGCAAGTAACGATAATAGTAACAAAAGTGCAGCAAGGTATCTGAGGGAGTCCTGGACTAGGGGGTATCTGGACAGCTGGACTATAACCTTTGGCCGGACTGTTGGACTATGAAGATACAAGATTGAAGACTTCGTCCCGTGTCCGGATGGGACTTTCCTTGGCGTGGAAGGCAAGCTTGGCAATACAGATATGTAGATCTCCTTCCTTGTAACCGACTCTGTCTAACCCTAGCCCCCTCCGGTGTCTATATAAACCGGAGGGTTTAGTCCGTAGAACAACAACAATCATACCATAGGCTAGCTTCTAGGGTTTAGCCTCTCTGATCTCGTGGTAGATGTACTCTTGTACTACCCATATCATCAATATTAATCAAGCAGGAGTAGGGTTTTACCTCCATCGAGAGGGCCCGAACCTGGGTAAAAACATCGTGTCCCTTGTCTCCTATTACCATCTGCCTAGACGCACAGTTCGGGACCCCCTACCCGAGGTCCGCCGGTTTTGACACCGACATTGGTGCTTTCATTGAGAGTTTGTCTGTGTCGTCATATTTAGGCTCGATGGCTCCTTCGATCATCAACAACGATGCAGTCCAGGGTGAGACTTTTCTCCCCGGACAGATCTTCGTGTTCGGCGGCTTCGCACTGCGGGCCAACTCGCTTGGCCATCTGGAGCAGATCGAGATTCACGCCCCTGGCCATCAGGTCAGGTTTGGTAGCTTAAACTACACCGCCGACATCCGCGGAGACTTGATCTTCGACGGATTCGAGCCCCGGCCGAGTGCGCCGCACTGTCATGATGGGCATGATTTAGCTCTGCCGCCGAACAGTGTCCTGGAGACCGCTCCTACAACCGCTCCGACCTTTAATTCGGAGCCAACTGCGCCCTCCGAGGGCGGGTGGTTAGACCCCGCCGCGGAGGCAGCGGCCTCAACGGCGATCGAGCCGAACACCAGCCTCGCCCTTCGCGAGGTCCGTGACTCCACATTGCCGGACTCTCCTCCGGACTACGAATCACCCGTGCCCTTGCCAATCAAAGCCGATTGGGCGCCGGTCATGGAGTTCACCGCCGCGGATATCTTCCAGCACTCGCCCTTCGGCGACATACTGAATTCACTAAAGTCTCTCTCCCTGTCAGGAGAGCCCTGGCCGGATTATGACCGGCAGGATTGGGATGCGGACGATGAAGAAATTCAACGCCCACCCACCACCCACTTCATAGCCACTGTCGATGATTTGACCGACATGCTCGACTTCGGCTCCGAAGACATCGACGGTATGGACGACCATACAGGAGACGAACAGGAACCAGCGCCTACAGGGCACTGGACAGCCACCTCGTCATATGATATATATATATATGCTGGACACACCCAAAGAAGGCAATGGCGACGGAACAACGGAGGATGACCCCTCCAAGAAGCAACCCAAGCGCCGGCGTCAGCGGCGCCGCTCTAAGTCTCGCCAAAGCAAAAACGGTATATCGCACAGAGATAATAACACCCGGACAAGTGCGAAGATAATCCCCCAAAGATGATTCAGCGCAGGAGGACGGAGAAGCCAGCCCTCCTAAGAAAGCGGCAGATAGAGAGGAAGAGGATGATAATGACATGCCTCCCTAAGAAGACGAGGCAAGCCTCGACGACGATGAATTTGTCGTGCCTGAGGATCCCGTCGAATAAGAGCGCTTCAAGCGCCGGTTATAGCCACGACGAATAGCCTTAAGAAAAAGCAGCAGCAGTTAGAGCTGATCAAGACTTGCTAGCCGACAGATGGACTGAAGTCCTGGCGGCCGAGGAATACGAACTCGAACGCCCCTCCAAGAGCTACCTGAAGCGCAGATTGCTACCCCAATTAGAGGAGGAAGCATCTAAACCTACATCTCCAGCGCATGACACGGCTGACCGACCACCTTGTGGCCGCGACAGAGAGGCCTCTCGGCCCACAGCTCAAGCCGCACCCCGGTGTCACTCAAAAAATACCAAGGCACGGGAAATGCACTAGATCTGCGAGACATATTGGAGGACAAAGCAAAGCAAACAGGATCGATCTACGGATCGCGTGGGCGCCCCACCACACGAGACGACAACCGTCACGCCGGATACAGTAAAAGTGAATCCGGCCGGGCCGAACACAGTAGACAAAACTCATTCGAGTTGCGTCGTGATATAGCCCAGTACAGAGGCGCCGCACACCCGCTATGCTTCACAGATGAAGTAATGGATCATCAAATCCCAGAGGGTTTCAAACCCGTGAATATTGAATCATATGATGGTACGACAGATCCCGCGGTATGGATTGGGGACTATATCCTTCATATTCACATGGCCCGTGGCGACGATCTACACGCCATCAAATACCTCCCACTCAGGCTTAAAGGGCCAGCTCGGCATTGGCTCAATAGCTTGCCAGCAGAATCCATTGAGTGTTGGGAAGACCTGGAAGCCGCATTCCTCAATAACTTCCAGGGCACTTACGTGCGACCACCAGATGCCGATGACTTGAGCCACATAATTCAACAGCCAGAGGAATCGGCCAGGCAATTCTGGACACGGTTCCTAACCAAGAAAAATCAAATCGTCGACTGTCCGGATGCAGAGGCCCTAGCAGCTTCCAAGCATAACATCCGCGACGAATGGCTTGCTCGGCACCTTGGACAGGAAAAGCCGAAATCTATGGCAGCCCTCATGACATTCATGACCCGCTTTTGCGCGGGAGAAGATAGCTGGCTGGCTCGCAGCAATAACATATCAAAGAACCATGGTACTTCGGATACCAAGGACATCAATGGCAGGTCACGTCGCAACAAACACAAACGCCGCATTAACAGCGACAATACTGAGGATACGACAGTTAATGCCGGATTCAGAGGCTATAAGCCCGGTCGGCGGAAAAAGCCATTCAAAAGAAGCACCCCGGGCCCATCCAGTTTGGACCGAATACTCGATCGCTCGTGTCAGATACATGGCACCCCCGACAAGCCAGCCAACCACACCAACAGGGATTGTTGGGTGTTCAAGTAGGCCAACAAGTTAAATGCCGAAAACAAAGACAAGGGGCTACGTAGCGATGACGAGGAGGAGCCCCGGCCGCTGAACAACAGAGGACATAAGGGTTTCCCCCCACAAGTGCAGACGGTGAACATGATATACTCGATCCACATCCCCAAGAGGGAGCGGAAGCGTGCGCTAAGGGACGTATACGCGTTGGAGCCAGTCGCCCCAAAGTTCAACCCATGGTCCTCCTGTCCGATCACTTTCGATCGCAGGGACCACCCCACTAGTATCCGCCATGGCGGATTTGCCGCATTGGTTCTAGACCCAATCATTGACGGATTTCACCTCACTCGAGTCCTTGTGAATGCCGGCAGCAGCCTGAACCTGCTTTATCGGGACACAATGCGCAAAATGGGCATAGATCCCTCATGGATTAAACCCACAAAAACGACCTTTAAGGGCGTCATACCTGGTGTATAGGCCCATCGCACAGGCACAGTCACACTAGAAGTGGTCTTCGGATCCCCGGATAATTTCTGAAGCGAGGAGTTAATCTTCGATATAGTCCCGTTCCGCAGTGGCTATCACACACTGCTCGGGCGAACCACATTTGCAAATTTCAATGCGGTGCCGCACTATGCATACCTCAAGCTCAAGATGCCAGGACCTCGGGGAATCATCACAGTCAATGGAAACACCGAGTGCTCTCTCCGAACGGAGGAGCACACGGCGGCCCTCGCAGCGGAAGTACAAAGCAGCCTCTTAAGGAAATTCTCCAGTCCAGTGACAAAACGTCTGGACACCGTCAAGCGCGCTCGGAGTAATCTACAACAAGACCGCCTGGCACATGCCGAGCAAGCGTAGCAATACGGCCCTGACCCCAGCCCCAGCGAAACGGCGAAATCCGTACTACGCGTACATAATTATGCTCTGAAAATACCATGGGCACAGGGGGAGGGGCACGACCACGGCACGCCCCAAAATGTGGCTCAACCGCACTAGGGGCTCCCGATTTTGTCATTTTTTCTTACTTTCATGACTTTACTCTCCGGAAGACCTGTTCGGCAGTACAATTGCCGAACACACGATACAATAACCATGGAGGCAGAAATCTACGTCACACTATGTAACTCCCAGGTGGTCTCTATAACGAGCAAAATACCTACTTTAAATACCATTCCACAGCTCGCCCCTGGAGGGGACATGTCAAATAGTCCCATCTCTTGCTTACTGCACTATTTGTATCGTTCTGCTTTTAATGCACCTTTTTTGAATAAACAATGCTTAGCTTTAGTCTATTATTGCATTCTCTATTCCTTCCTCCTTATGTATATATGTTCATTCATGACATTTAGCACCCGTACACTTTGGTACGACTAATACGCCAGAGGCTCAAGCACCCCATAATACGGCGTGAGAAGTCTGAACACTTTCACAAGTGCGGCACTCCAAACTTATAGCATTATATGCATCAACTCCGAATCATGTCTTGGGCCAATAGTTGGGTTTGCCCGGCTCCCATGTTTTGGTACCTTACGTTCCGCTATATCGGCTAATGTAGCACTGGGAGAACTACTGTGATTGTGCCCCGGTTCAGCTGGGCTAAGCACCTCAGTAGAGAAAGCTAAAACTGACTGTCATGATAGGGCGAGTGCTGGTCGCTGTTCGAGAGGTTTTGAGTCCCTAAAGACTTATGCCGCTTAGGGCGAGGAGTTGGCTTTGTCCGGCGTAGGCGTGTATAGCGCCCCGAACTCGGTCTTCCGAACACTAGGGGCTTCGCCGAAATTTAAAATTGTAGAATTCTCTGGCTAAGTGAGAGTGATAAAGCATTATAGTCCGATTGCCTTGTTCGTTGTGTTGAGCACCTCCCTCGAAGGACCCAAGAATGGGAAAAAGAGTGCTCAGGTTTATCCCGAACACCCCAGCACTCGTGGCGCGGAGGCAGAAGCCGACGACTCGCCTTCTCTCAGATTTAATAAACGGCCGCACAGAAGGTAATATTTTAAATTCACACAATCGTTGCATAGCGCATATGAACAAGTTTTCAGCGTACAGGATCACACGAGCGAGTTTACTCAAATATTACATCTTTGGAACATTCATCCGCCACAAGGCGGGCACCCTTCAGGACGCCCTCATAGTACATTCAGGGTGGCGATGCTCCTTGCCCTGCGGTGGACCATCCTTCACCAGCTTCTCCGCGTCCATCTTGCCCCAGTGTACCTTAACACGGGCAAGCGCCCTCCGGGCGCCCTCGATGCAGACGGAGCGCTTGATGACCTCAAGCCAAGGGCAGGCGTCCATAAGCCGCTTCACCAGCCCGAAGTAGCTCCCCGGCATGGCCTCTCCAGGCCACATCCGGACTATGAGACTCTTCATGGCCTGTTCGGCCGCTTTATGGAGCTCGACCAACTGCTTCAGCTGGTCGCTCAAGGGTACCGGGTGTTCGGCCTCAGTATACTCAGACCAGAACACCTTCTCTGTTGAGCTCCCCTCCTCGGCTCGGTAATGCTTTGCGGCGTCTGACACACTGCGGGGCAAATCTGCGAATCCTCCTGGAGAGCTCCGGACTCGGGTAAGTAACAAGTAATTTACTTTCACATGCTTGCTTTTCATAATGAATGCCTTATCCGCCGCAATCTTCTTCATCGCCTCAATCTCCTGGAGGGCCTTCTGGGCTTCGGCCTTAGCATGCTTGGCGCTCTCAAGGGCCGAGGCAAGCTCGGACTCTCCCGTCTTAGAGTCAAGCTCCAAGCTCTCATGCTTTTTCATGAGAGCCTGGAGCTCTTGTTGCACCTCAGCAACCCGCGCCTCTTGCTTCCCCCGCTCGCTGAACTCCGTGGCCGCTTTGTTTTCGGCCTTGGATAGTGCTTGCTTCAGGGTCGCCACCTCGGTCGCGGCCCCTAGCACATCAATAACGATCCTACCATTTTTGCAACTGCATTTTTTATATATACACACATAGACAAGGCATTACGTACCTTGGTTCTCCTCGAGCTGCTTCTTGGCAAGGTCGAGCTCTTTCTCGGACCGCTCGAGGTTCTGCTTCAGCGCATCAACCTCCGCAGTAAGTGCGGCAGAGGTCAGCAGCGAAGCCTGCCTACGCATATCGACATAATTATGTTAGACTCCTGCGAATATTATTAGATCCTCTATTCGGCTTTTCTTTGTGAACACCGAACAGAGCATCAGGGGCTACTGTCTATGCGGTAATATTTTCATATATTTTTATTACATACCTCAAAGCCTGTTAGAAGGCTGGCATAGGCTTCAGTCGGTCCGCTCTTGGCGGACTGAACTTTCTGGACCACCGCACGCATAATAGTGCGGTGCTCCTCGTCGATGGAGGCGCCGTTAAGCACCTCTAGCAAATTATCCGGTGCCTCCGGTTGGACGGAGGTCACCGGCGCGGTAGGCTTGCCCTTCTTAGCGGGGGGCCGCCTGCTGGACTCCGGAACCACTCAAGGTTCCGGTGCGGTGTTCGGCCCAGGGCCGAACTTGGAGCCCTTGGGAGCCTTGCTCCCTTTGCGCCTGCAGTCTGGAAGGTCGCCTTGCGGCGCCTCCAGGACTACTTCCCCTCGGCTCGGTGCCCTTTGGGACAACACCTCGGCGTTGTCCGTTGGGCGAGGGGTGGAAGCGGTCGAAAGTGACCCTCCGCTGCTCATGGACGACAGGTCCAAAAAACCGCTCGACGAGGATACGTCGATACGGGCTCGGGACGGACTGCATAACCGTGTCCGGCGTTAGAAGAAGCTGCACAATTAAACGGTGCCACGAGTTACTCTGGTGTCCGAATACTTACGATCTCGCCGGGGGCTTGGCCCTGGGTGGCCACTCGTCTTCGCTGTCGGCGGCGGTGGCGAAGTAGTCCGGAGGGAGATTCTTTCCCTTCTTGGACCCTCCAGCCTCCCCAGTTGCGGCGGCCTTCCTTTTCTTTTCTCCCCCTGCTGGAGGGGAAGAAGTCTCTTTTTCCTCCTCCTCATCTTCATGGGAGGAGTGCGCCTCAGAGTCATCGGATGATGAGTCCGACACCACCGGGCGCCGGGAACTCGTTCGGGTTCTCTTGGCCTTCTTCTTGGCCTCTTCTCCGGCACCACGTAAGGTGCCGGAACCAGCAGCTCCGCTAAGCGAGTGTCTGCTGGGCCTTCAGGCAGAGGAGCCGGACAGTCGATCTGTTCGGCTGTCTCCTACAGTCCTTTCAAAGGTACAGGAGCTTAGACCCCGCATATGATTAAACTATGAAAAATAAATACCCTATAAGAGGTAAAACAGCTTACCGCGCTGGCTTGGCGCTTCGCGCTGAATCCGCGATCCTCGGTAAGCGGAGGGGGAACCTCGGCACCCTTGAAAAGCACTTTCCAAGCATCCTCGTGTGTTGTGTCAAAGAGCTCGCTAAGAGTCTGGTGCTGGTCCGAGTCGAACTCCCACAAATTGAATGCCCGTCGTTGACACGGAAGGATCCGGCGGATGAGCATGACCTGGACTATATTGACAAGCTCGAGCTTCTTGCTCATCATGTTCTGGACACAGGTTTGGAGTCCGGTCAGCTATCCCGGACTACCCCAGGGCAGGCCCTTCTCTTTCCAGGAGGTGAGCCACGTGGGGATTCCGGATTGGAACTCGGGGGCCGCTGCCCATTCGGGGTCACGCGGCTCGGTGATGTAGAACCACCCCGATTGCCACCCCTTTATGGTCTCAACGAAGGAGCCCTCGAGCCATGTGGCGTTGGGCATCTTGCCCACGATGGCGCCTCCGCACTCCGCCTGCTGGCCGCGCACCACTTTCGGTTTGACATTAAAAGTCTTCAGCCATAGGGTTTGTGGAAATATTATTCTCTCTACGGTGGTATGTGGAACTTGTTTTGCAGAGCCGGACACGATCCTCGTGTTCAAAATCTTCTATGATGTATTCGGAGGAGGAACCCGCCTTGCAATGCCGAAGACAATCTGCGCGCCAGACTCATCGTCATTGAAGCCTGGTTCAGGGTCTACTGAGGGAGTCCTGGATTAGGGGGTATCCGGACAGCCGGACTATAACCTTTGGCCGGACTGTTGGACTATGAAGATACAAGATTGAAGACTTCGTCCCGTGTCCGGATGGGACTTTCCTTGGCGTGGAAGGCAAGCTTGGCAATACGGATATGTAGATCTCCTTCCTTGTAACCAACTCTGTGTAACCCTAGCCCCCTCCGGTGTCTATATAAACCGGAGGGTTTAGTCCGTAGAACAACAACAATCATACCATAGGCTAGCTTCTAGGGTTTAGCCTATCTGATCTCGTGGTAGATGTACTCTTGTACTACCCATATCATCAATATTAATCAAGCAGGAGTAGAGTTTTACCTGCATCGAGAGGGCCCGAACCTGGGTAAAAACATCGTGTCCCTTGTCTCCTGTTACCATCCGCTTAGACGCACAGTTCGGGAACCCCTACCCGAGATCCGCCGGTTTTGACACCGACAGTATCCCAATCCTTTCGAGGCAAAGGACATGCCAAAAAGGTCTCTTACAATAAGCAAAGTGTTCTTGAGGGTACATGGGAATTTCATTTAGTCACTTTCATCATGTTGGTTCGATTTGTGTTTGCTACTTTGATAATTTGATATGTGGGTGGACCGTTGCTTAGGTGCTGTTCTTACTTGAACAAACCTCCTACTTACGATTAACCCCCTCGCAAGTACCCGCAACCACGAGAAAAGTATTAAGAATAAATTATAACCATAGCATTAAACTTTTGGATCCAATTGGTCCCTTATGGAATAGCGAATAAACTAGCGTTTAAGCTTCTGTCACTCTCGCAACCTATCATCTAATAACTACTCCACAATGCCTTCCCTTACACACAAATATGGTGAAGTCATCTAGTCGACGTTCACATGACACCACTAAGGGAATCACAACATACATACCATCAAAATATTGAACACATATCAAGTTCACGTGATTACTTGCAACAAGATTTCTCCCGTGACCTCAAGATCAAAAGAACTACTCACAAATGGCAATCATGCTCAAGATCAAAGGAGTATTGAATAGCATATTTGATTTGAACATATAATCTTCCACCAAATAAACCGTATATTAATCAACTATAAGATGTAATCAACACTACTAGTCACCCACAAGCACCAATCTATAGTTCCGATACAAAGATTGAACGCAAGAGATGAACTAGGGTTTGAGACGAGATGGTGCTATTGAAGATATTGATGGAGATTGCCATCCCCAAGATGGGAGAGTTGTTGGTGATGATGATGACGATGATTTCCCCCTCCGGGAGGGAAGTTCACCCGGCGAAATCGCTCCGCCAGAGGGCAAAAGTGCTCCTGCCCAAGTTCCGCCTCGAGACGGTAGCGCTCCGTCCCAAAAGTCCTCTTCTTATTTTTTCTAGGTCTAAATGACTTATATACCAGAAGATGGGCACCGGAGGTGGGCTGGGCTAAGCACAACCCACCAGGGCGCGCCTAGGGAGCCAGGCGCGCCCTGGTGTCTTTATGCTCACCAGGTGGCCCCCCTCCGGTAGTTATTTGCTCCAGTATTTCTTATTTATTCCATGAAAATTCCTCGTGAAGTTTCAGGTCATTTGGAGTTGTCTAGAATAGGTGGCCTGACGTAGCTTTTCTAGTCCAGATTTCCAGCTGCCGGAATTCTCCCTCTTTGTGTGAACATTGCATATTATGAGAGAAAAGGCATTAGAATTGTTCCAAAAAGCATTACGATGCATAAAAACATTATAAATAACAGTAGGTAAACCTGATGCAAAATGGACGTATCAGTGTTCTCAAATCCTTAAAGGCTCAATCCGATAAGATAACTTGAAAGGGAAAACTCAATCCATTACAAGAAGATAGAGGGGGAGAAACATCATAAGATCCAACTATAATAGCAAAGCTCGCGGTACATCAAGATCGTGCCAAATCAAGAACACGAGAGAGAGAGAGAGAGAGAGAGAGAGAGATCAAAGACATAGCTACTGGTACATACCCTCAGCCCCGAGGGTGAACTACTCCCTCGTCGTCACGGAGACCGCCGGGATGATGAAGATGGCCACCGGTGATGGATTAACCCTCCGGCAGGGTGCCAGAACAGGGTCCCAATTGGTTTTTTGTGCCTACAGAGGCTTGTGGCGGCGGAACTCCCGATCTAGGTTCTGTTCTGGAGGTTTTGGGATTTATAGGAGGTGTGGCGTCAGGGACAAGTCTAGGGGGGCCACGAGGCGACGACAAGGACAGGTGCGTGCCCTAGGGGGCGCCCTCCACCCTTGTGGTGGCCTCGGGACTCTTCTCTGATATCTTTTCGTTCCAGTATTTTTTATGTTTTCTAAAAATATTCTCCGTAAATTTTTAGCTTATTTGGACTCCGTTTGATATTCCTTTCCTTCCAAAAGTCAAAAACAAGAAAAAAACAGAAACTGGCACTGGGCTCAAGGTTAATAGGTTAGTCCCAAAAATCATATAATATAGCATATAAATGCATATAAAACATCCAAGATAGATAATATAATAGCATGGAACAATCAAAAATTATGGATACGTTGTAGACGTATCACATAGCTGCTACAGGAGTTCTTTCAAGTCTGGGTTTCGGTCGATTAGGTTCCAGTACACTAGGAGACCATGTTAGGTTGAAAGGATGGTCACTATTCTGCCAGTGTAGCATATGCCGCCAAGTTTTGTTGGAGAGAGGTCACACCCGTAGCTAACTTTATGTGGAAATCCAATGCTCGCCTACAATACCGATCCTTCACTTGGCTAGTACTGCGAGCAAGCTGGACATCGGATAGGCTTGTTAGGAGAGGCCTGATGACCCACAAGTATAGGGGATCAATCGTAGTCCTTTTGATAAGTAAGAGTGCCGAACGCGACGAGGAGCATAAGGAAATGACAAGTATTTTTCAGCAATGTATTCTCTGCAAGCACTGGAATTATAACTAGCGAGTAGTTTGATAGCCAGACAATTTGTAATGAGCAAGTAACTGTAACGGTAACAAAAGCGCGGCAAGATAGCCCAATCCTTTTGAGGCAAAAGACAGGCCAAAACGGTCTCTTATAATAAGCAAAGCGTTCTTGAGGGTACACGGGAATTTCAACTAGCTAGTCACTTTCATCATGTTGGTTTAATTTGTGTTCGCTACTTTGATAATTTGATATGTGGGTGGACCGGTGCTTAGGTGCTGTTCTTACTTGAACAAACCTCGTACTTATGATTAACCCCCTCGCAAGTATCCACAACTACGAGAAAAGTATTAACAATAAATCTAACCATAGCACTAAACTTTTGGATCCAAATCAATCCCTTACGGAATAGCGCATAAACTAGGGTTTAAGCTTCCGTCACTCTCGCAACCCATCATCTAATAACTACTCCACAATGCATTCCCTTAGGCCCAAATATGGTGAAGTGCCATGTAGTCGACGTTCACATGACACCACTAAGGGAATCACAACATACATACAATCAAAATATCAAACACATATCAAGTTCACATGATTCCTTGCAACAAGATTTCTCCCGTGACCTCAAGAAAAAAAGTAACTACTCATGATAATCATGCTCAAGATGAGAGGGGTATTAAAAAGAATAATGGATCTGAACATATAATGTTCCACCGAATAAACCATATAGTAATCAACTACAAGATGTAATCAACACTACTAGTCACCCACAAGCACCAATCTATAGTTCTGGTACAAAGATTGAACACAAGAGATGAACTACGGTTTGAGAGGAGATGGTGCTATTGAAGATTTTGATGGAGATTTCCCTCCACAAGATGGGAGATTTGCTGGTGATGATGATGATGACGATTTCCCCCTCTTGGAGGGAAGTTCCCCCGGCGGAATCGCTCCGCCAGAGGGCAAAAGTACCCCTGCCCAAGTTCCGCCTCGATATGGTGGCGCTTCATCCCGAAAGTCCTCTCCTTTTTTTAGGTCAAAATGACTTATATACCAGAAGATGGGCACCGGAGGTGGGCCGAGGGGAGCAAAACCCACCAGGGCGCGCCTGGGCTCCCTGGTGCGCCCAAGTGGGTTGTGCCCACCTGGTCGGCCCCCCTGGTACTTACTGGCTCCAATAATTCTTATATATTCCATAAAAAATCTCTGTAAAGTTTCAGCTCGTTTGGAGTTGTGTATAATAGGTGGCCTGACGTAGCTTTTTCAGGTCCAGAATTCCAGCTGCCGGTATTCTCCCTCTTTGTGTGAACCTTGCATATTATGAGAGAAAAGGCATTAGAATTACTCCAAAAAGGATTATTATTATGCATAAAACAATATAAATAACAGTAGGAAAACATGATGCAAAGTGGACGTATCAACTGTCCCAAGCTTAGACCTTGCTTGTCCTCAAGCGAAAAACCGAAATCAAAAAACATTTCCACATGCTTAGAGAGTGAGGTGTCGATAAAAACAAAATACTGACATAGAAGCATCATATATATTATTATAACATCAACAAACTTTAACATAAAACTTTATCATAACCTTTATCATAAACTTCCCATGAATAAGTAACAATTCATCACAACATCGAAGTATAAAGCATAAACTCTATTGAAAACCAACAAACTATGTTCTCAGTCAACTTTGTAACTACAGTTCATCATCGTTTCAGGAAGGGTCACGTATCAGAGCCTTTTTGGCAAGTCCACATACTCAACCATCATATAGTCTTCTATGATTGCTAACACTCACCGCATACACATGATCAAAACGTTTCAACCAGACACATAGAAAGATAGGGGCTTATAGTTTTTGCCACCCAACATACTCACCTTAAGGGTGATGTCAACAATAATAACTCATGCTACCCATATCCAACCGGATATATGTGCCTAGATCTTTCCTCACCACATGATGCTTGCCAAAATAGAAAATAAATAGGAATATAGAGAAGAACTTTGACTCTTGCATAAAAGTAAATACATAAAAGTAAAAGATAGTCCCTTCGCAGAGGGAAGCAGAGGTTTCCATGCGCTTTTTGGTTTGTATGCTCAATCTCTTAGTGCAAAAGAACGTCACGTTATATTGCCCCTTATGATAGAAACCTTTATTATGCAGTCGGTCGCTTTTATTCTTTGCTATCACAAGATCGTACAACGCTCAATTTTTGCTTACACTAAATGATCCAACACTTTGAGAAGCATTTTTATTGCCTTTTTGCACCGATGACAACTTGAAGGATCCTACTCAATCCATAGGTAGGCTTGGTGGACTCTCAAAACAAGATTTGGGTTTAAGGGTTTTGGACGCACACGTAGTATCTCTACTTAGTGCGGAATTTTTGGTTAGCAAAAATGTGGGCAAGCATTACATATTGAAGGATCTATGACAATATAACTTCTATGTGAATATGAACAAGCATAAATCATTACGTTGTCTTCCTTGTCCAACGTCAACAATTTTGGCATATAATATTTTGATGGGGGCTCACAATCGCAAAAGATGTCCATGATAGTGTATTTGCATGTGAATCTTCTCTTCCCTTATTAATTCTTTCATGAATTGCATCATTGACCAATGCTATGTTTGTATATCTCCAATAAAATTTTCAACTTATACTCTTCCTTATGTGATGTCATTACTTACCATAAGATTAGCATATGATCTTTTTCATTTATTTCCTTTCTTTTTATTGAACCTGGAAGTAAAGAAAACAAAACTCAAACTAAACTTTATTATATATCTCGCACAAGATTACAAGGATAGATCACTAAGCAAACACTCGAAAAGAAAGGATCAAACTAAACTTTTATTCATATAAAGCAAAAGATAACTATGGATTGAACTAAGATAAGTAAAGGCAAAAGATAGTGGAGGTGATACTATACCGGGGCACCTCCCCCAAGCTTGGCACAAGCCAAGGGGAGTGCCCATACCCGATACTCAAGTTTCCTTTGGTGATGAAGAAGGAGGTGGTGGTGATGAAGTTGTAGCAATCTTGTCCTTCATGATCAAAAGATTCTCCAATCTACTGATGTCCGTGCAACAAACCCTGGGTTTGTTACCCAGACTGTGCACAGGCACGGGAGCAGGATTGAGGCACCAACCCAAGTTAGAGTACAAGAGATCAAGAGCTTCGAAGGACCAACATGCAGGCAAAGGAGACCAAGATCAAGACAGAGAAACAAGATACATCAGGAGAAGAGCCTCCCCTGCCGGGCAGGCGAGTTCGACACGGGCGGCGTCACCCCCGGAAGAAGACATGCAAGATGTCCTGGCAGGGCCTGCCGGGGCTCACGGAGGCAAAACCACCTCACCCAACCACTCCTCCACGACCCACTCCGTCAATCAGTGCGGTACCAAGCCGCAAAGTGACTAAGTGACAGCCATTTGCCACATGGCAGCCTCTTTCTATAGGAAATGCCTATAGATGACACCCATCCAGTGACGTGTCAAGCGAGCAAGCGTGGAGCTGGCGAGACAGCCCGACAAGGCTTGCCAGGCAACCAGTGACGTGATGTTAAGCGGTGCATTTATGCACCCTGTCAGCCTGCAGAGTTTGGTATGATAGCACTGTTTGCTATCTTATCAGTGCATAATTACTACTTTGCCACTGTGGTAACCCCTTAATCTATAAAAGGAGGCCCATAGCAACCATAGAAAAGGGTTAGAAGGTTGGATAACACACACACCCATACGCGCGTAGCCAGTGCCGCCCCTACCGGGCAAGTGTACTACGCTCCACCACCATTCCTCCACCATCAATCCACCAAAGCAGGAGTGGGTTTTACGCCTCACGGCGGCCCGAACCTGGGTAAAATTGTTTGTGTGATCTCTGTCGTGCTGCCCCACGCTCGTCTGCTCTTTGTGCAATGCGACGTCCCCCTGCCGAACCAGCAAGGGGCCCTTTGGTCCCATAGGTGGCAACGGTTTCCCAGAACATCTTTGGCGCACCAGTTAGGGGGATCGCTTGCGTGAACCTGAAAGCGTGTGCAGCTCGTCATCTTCATCACCGTCTTCACCTTCGACAGCGCCATCGACCATGGCGCCCAACAAGAAATCCGGTGCTTCGGCTCATCCATCCACCTTGAAGGCTCCGCCGCCCGCGGCCCCTAATATCGCGGGGGATGCGGAGGCACGCGAGGACGTGGACGCCGCTGGGGATGTGGTCGGAGCAGGCGACACCGTCACCACTTCCCCTGTGGCCGACACGGGAGCGGGAAACGTCGAATGAGAACAGCATCAGCACCGCCCCGACGGCCACTCTCCACAAGGTACGGGTGAAGGGGTTACTCTGTTCGCGCCCCTTCCTCCCGCCGTCGGGCACAACCACAACAATGGCGCTCGGTCCAGAGCGAATCGCCGTCCTCTGATACGTCTTCAATGTATCTAATAATTTTTTATTGTTCCATGCTATTATATATTCTGTTTTGGATGTTCAATGGGCTTTATTATACACTTTTATATTATTTTTGGGACTAATTAACCTATTAACCGGAGGCCCAGCCCAAATTGCTGTGTTTTTTGCCTATTTCAGTGTTTTGAAGGAAAAGGATATCAAACGAAGTCCAAACGGAATGAAACCTTTGGGAACGTGATTTTTGGAACAAACGTGATCTAGAGGACTTGGAGTGGACGCCAAGCAATCAACGAGGAGGCCATTAGGCAGGGGGCCGCGCCTACCCCCTAGGCGCACCCTCCACCCTCGTGGGCCCCTCGTAGCTCCACCGACCTACTTCTTCCTCCTATATATACCTACGTACCCCCAAACCATCAGAATAGGAGCCAAAACCCTATTTCCACCGCCGCAACCTTCTGTACCCGTGAGATCCCATCTTGGGGCCTTTTCCGGCGCTCAGCCAGAGGGGGCATCGATCACGGAGGGCTTCTACATCAACATCATAGCCTCTCCGATGATGTGTGAGTAGTTTACCTCAGACCTTCGGGTCCATAGTTATTAGCTAGATGGCTTCTTCTCTCTCTTTGCATCTCAATACAAAGTTCTCCTCGTTTCTCTTGGAGATCTATTCGATGTAATCTTCTTTTGCAGTGTGTTTGTCCAGATCCGATGAATTGTGGGTTTATGATCAAGATTATCTATGAACAATATTTGAATATCCTTTGAATTCTTTTATGTATGATTGGTTATCTTTGCAAGTCTCTTCAAATTATCGGTTTGGTTTGGCCTACTAGATTGATCTTTCTTGCAATGGGAGAAGTGCTTAGCTTTGGGTTCAATCTTGCGGTGCTCGATCCCAGTGACAGCAGGGGAAACGACACGTATTGTATTGTTGCCATCGAGGATAAAGAGATGGGGTTTATATCATATTGCATGAGTTTAGCCCTCTACATCAAGTCATCTTGCTTAAAGCATTACTCCGTTCTTATGAACTTAATACTCTAGATGCATGTTGGATAGCGGTCGATGTGTGGAGTAATAGTAGTAGATGCAGGCATGAGTCGGTCTACTTGTCACGGACCTGATGCCTATATACATGATCATACTGATACGTCTCCAACGTATCTATAATTTTTGATTGTTCCATGCTATTATATTATCTGTTTTGGATGTTTATGGACTTTATTATTCACTTTTATATTATTTTTGGGACTAACCTATTGACCCAGAGCCCAGTGCTAGTTCCTGTTTTTTCCCTTGTTTCAGTGTTTCGAAGAAAAGGAATATCAAACGGAGTCAAAACGGAATGAAACCTTCTGGAAAAGTTATTTTTGGAAGGAAAGCAACCTGATAGACTTGGAGTGCACGTCAGGAAAGAAACGAGGGAGCCATGAGGTAGGGGGGCGCGCCCACCCCCCTAGGGCGTGCCCTCCACCCTCGTGGGCCCCTCGTGGCTCCCCTGACGTACTTCTTCCTCCTATATATACCCATATACCCTAAAAACTTCGCGGAACAGAATAGATCGGGAGTTCCGCCGCCGCAAGCCTCTGTAGCCACCAAAAACCAATCGGGACCCGGTTCCGGCACCCTGCCAGAGGAGGGAACCCTCACTGGTGACCATCTTCATCATCCCGACGCTCTCCATGACGAGGAGGAAGTAGTTCACCCTCGGGGCTGAGGGTATGTACCAGTAGCTATGTGTTTGATTCTCTCTCTCTCGTGTTCTTGATTTGGTACGATCTTGATGTATCACGAGCTTTGCAATTATAGTTGGATCTTATGTTTCTTCTCCCCCTCTACTCTCTTGTAATGGACTATGTTTTCCCTTTGAAGTAATCTTATCGGATTGAGTGTTTAATGATTTGAGAACACTTAATGTATGTATTGCCGTGCGTATCTGTGGTGACAATGGGATATCATGTGATTAACTTGATGTATGTTTCGGTGATCAACTTGCGGGTTCCTCCCATGAACCTATGCATAGTGGTTGGCACACACTTCCGTCTTGATTCTCCGGTAGAAACTTTGGGGCACTCTTAGAGTTTCTATGTGTTGGTTGAATAGATGAATCTGAGATTGTGTGACGCATATCGTATAATCATACCCACGGATACTTGAGGTGACATTGGAGTATCTAGGTGAAATTAGGGTTTTGGTTGATTTGTGTCTTAAGGTGTTATTCTAGTACGAACCCTAGGGCTGTTTGTGACACTTATAGGAATAGCCCAACAGATTGGTTGGAAAGAATAACTTTGAGGTGGTTTCGTACCCTACCATAATCTCTTCGTTTGTTCTCCGCTATTAGTGACTTTGGAGTGACTCTTTGTTGCATATTGAGGGATATTTATATGATCCATTTATGTTTTAATTAGTGTTTGTGCCAAGTAGAACCTTTGGGAAGACTTGGGTAAAGTCTTTATGATCATGCTGTAAAAAATATAAACTTTAGCGCTCACGAGATTAGCTAAAACTTTTTACTGGAGAGTAATATTTAGTTGATTATTTTTGCAGATGATTACTAGAAAAATTCCTCAAGTCCACCAATTTATTTTAGAATTTTTGGAGTTCCATAAGTTTGCGTTAATTACAGATTACCACAGACTGTTCTGTTTTTGAGAGATTCTGTTTTCATTGTGTTGTTTGCTTATTTTGATGAATCTATGGCTAGTAAAATAGTTTATAAACCATAGAGAAGTTGTAATACAGTAGGTTTAACACCAATAAAAATAAATAATGAGTTCATTACAGTACCTTGAAGTGGTGTTTTGTTTCCTTTTGCTAACAGAGCTCACGAGTTTTCTGCTAAGTTTTGTGTTGTGAAGTTTTCAAGTTTTGGGTAAAGATTCGATGGACTATGGAATAAGGAGTGGCAAGAGCCTAAGATTGGGGATGCCGAAGGCACCCCAAGGTAATATTCAAGGATAACCAAGCATCTAAGCTTGGGGATTCCCCGGAAGGCATCCCCTGTTTCGTTTTCGTTCATCGGTAACTTTACTTGGAGCTATATTTTTATTCACCACGTGATATGTGTTTTTCTTGGAGCGTCATGTCATTTTCTTTTGTTTTGCTTGCTGTTTGAATAAAGTATCAAGATCTGAAATTCTTAAATGAGAGAGAGCCATACATGATTTGGAATTTGATAGAATACTCTATGTGCTTCGCTTATATCTTTTGAGTTATATAGTTTTGCTCTAGTGCTTCACTTATATCTTTTAGAGCACGGCCGTGGTTTTATTTTGTAGAAATAGATGAGCTCTCATGCTTCACTTAGATTATTTTGAGAGTCCTAAATAGCATGGTAATTTGCTTAATAATAATATGCTTGGTATTCAAGATTTGTAAAACTTTCTTTTGAGTTCGTTGAATACTTAGAAAAGTTTGATGCTTGATAATTGTTTTGAGATATGAAGATGGTGATATTAGAGTCATATAAGTTGAGTAGTTGTGAATTTGAGAAATACTTGTGTTAAAGTTTGTGATTCCCGTAGCATGAACGTATGGTGAACCATTATGTGATGAAGTCGGAGCATGATTTATTTATTGATTGTCTTCCTTATGAGTGGCGGTCGGGGACGAGCGATGGTCTTTTCCTACCAATATATCCCCCTAGGAGCATGCGCGTAATACTTCGTTTCGATAACTAATAGATTTTTTCAATAAGTATGTGAGTTCTTTATGACTAATGTTGAGTCCATGGATTATACGCACCTTTCTTCCTTCCACCATTGCTAGCCTCTCTAATACCGCACACTTTTTGCCGGTATCATGCACCCACCATATACCTTCCTCAAAACAGCCACCATACCTACCTATCATGGCATTTCCATAGCCATTCCGATATATATTGCCATGCAACTTTCCACCGTTCCGTTTATTATGACACGCTCCATCATTGTCATATTGCTAGCATGATCATGTAGTTGACATAGTATTTGTGGCAAAGCCACCATTCATAATTCTTTCATACATGTCACTCTTGATTCATTGCATATCCCGGTACACCGCTGGAGGCAATCACATAGAGTCATATTTTGTTCTAAGTATCGAGTTGTAATTGTTGAGTTGTAAGAAAAATAAAAGTGTAATGATCATCATTTTTAGAGCATTGTCCCAAGTGAGGAAAGGATGATGGAGACTATGATTCCCCCACAAGTCGGGATGAGACTCCGGACCAAAAAAAGAGAGAAAAAGAGGCCATAAAAAAAGAGAAAAGGGCCAAACAAACAAAAAAACAAAAAAAAATAAAAAAATGAGAGAAAAGGAGAGAAGGGGCAATGTTACTATCCTTTTACCACACTTGTGCTTCAAAGTAGCACCATGATCTTCATGATAGAGAGTCTCACATTTTGTCACTTTCATATACTAGTGGGAATTTTTCATTATAGAACTTGGCTTGTATATTCCAATGATGGGCTTCCTCAAATTGCCCTAGGTCTTCGTGAGAAAGCGAGTTGGATGCACACCCACTTAGTTTCTTTTGTTGAGCTTTCATACACTTATAGCTCTAGTGCATCCGTTGCATGTCAATCCCTACTCACTCACATTGATATCTATTGATGGGCATCTCCATAGCCCGTTGATACGCCTAGTTGATGTGAGACTATCTTCCCCTCTTTTTGTCTTCTCCACAACCACCATTCTATTCCACATATAGTGCTATATCCATGGCTCACGCTCATGTATTGCGTGAAGATTGAAAAAGTTTTGAGAATTTCAAAAGTATGAAACAATTGCTTGGCTTGTCATCGGGGTTGTGCATGATTTAAATACTTTGCGTGGTGAAGATAGAGCATAGCCATACTATATGATTTTGTAGGGCTAACTTTCTTTGGCCATGTTATTTTGAGAAGACATGATTGCTTTGTTAGTACGCTTGAAGTATTTTTTTTATGTCAACATGAACTTTTTCTTGAATCTTTTGAATCTGAATATTCATACCACAATTAAGAAGATTTACATTGAAATTATGCCAAGTAGCACTCCGCATCAAAAATTCTTTTTTATCATTTACCTACTCGAGGACGTGCAGGAATTAAGCTTGGGGATGCCTGATACGTCTCCAACGTATCTATAATTTTTGATTGCTCTGTGCTATATTATCTACTGTTTTGGACCATATTGGGCTTTATTATCCACTTTTATATTATTTTTGGGACTAACCTATTAACAGGAGGCCCAGCCCAGAATTGCTGTTTTTTTGCCTATTTCAGTGTTTCGAAGAAAAGGAATATCAAACGGAGTCGAAACGGAATGAAACCAACTGGAGAAGTTATTTTTGGAAAGTAAGCTACCGGAAAAACTTGGTGTGCACGTCGGGAAAGGAACGAGGGAGCCACGAGGCAGGGGGCGCGCCCTCCACCCTCGTGGACCCCTCGTGGCTCCCCTGACGTACTTCTTTCACCCATATATACCCACGTACCCTAAAACTATCGAGGAACAGAATAGATCGGGAGTTCCGCCGCCGCAAGCCTCTGTAGCCACCAAAAGTCAATCGGGACCCTGTTCCGGCACCCTACCGGAGGGGGGAACCCTCACCGGTGGCCATCTTCATCATCCCGGCGCTCTCCATGACGAGGAGGGAGTAGTTCACCCTCGGGGCTGTGGGTATGTACCAGTAGCTATGTGTTTGATCTCTCTCTCTCTCTCGTGTTCTTGATTTGGCACGATCTTGATGTATCGCGAGCTTTTCTATTATAGTTGGATCTTTTGTTTCTTCTCCCCCTCTACTCTCTTGTAATGGATTGAGTTTTCCCTTTGAAGTAATCTTATCGGATTGAGTCTTTAATGATTTGAGAACACCTGATGTATGTCTTGCTGTGTGTATCTGTGGTGACAATGGGATATCACGTGACTCACTTGATGTATGTTTTGGTGATCAACTTGCGGGTTCCGCCCATGAACTTATGCATAGGGGTTGCACACGTTTTCGTCTTGATTCTCCGGTAGAAACTTTGGGGCACTCTTTGAGGTTCTATGTGTTGGTTGAATAGATGAATCTGAGATTGTGTGATGCATATCGTATAATCATACCCACGGATACTTGAGGTGAGATTGGAGTATCTAGGTGACATTAGGGTTTTGGTTGATTTGTGTCTTAAGGTGTTATTCTAGTACGAACTCTAGGGCTGTTTGTGACACTTATAGGAATAGCCCAACAAATTGATTGGAAAGAATAACTTTGAGGTGGTTTCGTACCCTACCATAATCTCTTCGTTTGTTCTCCGCTATTAGTGACTTTGGAGTGACTCTTTGTTGCATGTTGAGGGATAGTTATATGATCCAGTTATGTTATTATTGTTGAGAGAACTTGCACTAGTGAAAGTATGAACCCTAGGCCTTGTTTCCTAGCATTGCAATACCATTTACGCTCACTTTTATTACTAGTTACCTTGCCGTGTTTATATTTTCGGATTACAAAAACCTATATCTACCATCTATATTGCACTTGTATCACCATCTCTTCGCCGAACTAGTGCACCTATACAATTTACTATTGTATTGGGTGTGTTGGGACACAAGAGACTCTTTGTTATTTGGTTGCAGGGTTGTTTGAGAGAGACCATCTTCAACCTACGCCTCTCGCGAATTGATAAACCTTAGGTCATCCACTTGAGGGAAATTTGCTACTGTCCTACAAACCTCTGCACTTGGAGGCCCAACAACGTCTACAAGGAGAAGGTTGCATAGTAGACATCAAGCTCTTTTCCGGCGCCGTTGCTGGGGAGGTGAGTGCTTGAAGGTATATCTTTAGATCTTGCAATCGAATCTTTTTGTTTCTTGTTTTATCACTAGTTTAGTTTATAAAAGAAAACTACAAAAAATGGAATTGAGTTTGTCTCATACGCTTCATCTTTTTAATATCTTTTGTGAGTATGATGGAAAGGAATTTTGTGCCAAAGTGCTAGAAGAAGAATGTATTAAAATGTTTGGCACTAAATCTTTGAATGATGAGCATGATTGCAATGTTGTTAGTACGAACTCCTTGAATATCCATGGTACTAATGATGATTGCACTAGTTATGATGAAAATGTCTCCTGTAAACATGTCAATTTTTGTGGAGTGCATTGGGTTTGCAAGTATAAACCAAATAGGGAAGATAGATATTGCAAGAGGCATAAGTATTTAAAAACTAAATTGTTGCAAGAAAGGCTAGATGTTTGTGCTGAAGATTTAAATTTTCTTGGCCGTACTTGTGGACTTTGCAATGAACAGGGTCATTTAGCTATCCGATGCAAATTGTTTCATGATCTAATCGTGTCCAAAAATTGTGATGACTTGATTACCTTGCACATTATAATGAATTTAGTTTGCTTATGGGCACGAAGAAATGAAACGTATAACTAGGCATCTTCTAGAATTTGCCCGTTATAAACTTCTTGGCTTTGATCTAGAGGAAATTTATATGTATTGTGCGGTGAATTGCATTGAAAATCCTTATATTGCCAATTACATAAAGAAAACAAAGCAAATAGAAGATGAATAGAATACTAATGGAAGGGAAGAGACTTCCCAATATCTACCTATTATTTCTTATGATGAATCAGGTAACGAGGAGGAGCCTTCTATTCAACCAATCTCATCAATAAGGAGCTCCAAAAAGAGGATTGAACCCACACATGATGTGGTGAATAAGAATAAAAGAAAAAGGAAGAGAGGTAAAAGGATATCTCTCCCAAATAATGTTGCTCCTATTATTGTTGTGCCTCATGAAAATGAATCAAAAATAATTGTGGAAGATGATGCACTTGATGATGATCTCGTTATGCCTATTGCTTGTTGTGATGATTATCATTGGGAAGATAATGATACTTCTTATGATCTTGAAAATCTGTTTGACACTTGTTTGGAAGAATATGATAATAATGTTTGCTATACTATTGGTGCTATCCATACTATTAATGATGAGAGTGACTATGCTTATGATATGAAAAGGCCCAAGCTTGGGGAAGCTATGTTTTATGAGGATGACATATTTGAGAATATATTTGCTGCAATTAATGTTTGTCCCAAGCTTGGGGATGCTATGTTTAATGAAGATGAAATTTTTGGTCTCCAAAGTCTTGATATGAAAATTTGTTATGATGATAGCATGCCTCCTACTTATGATGATTATATTTATGAAAGTGGGTTTGGAAGAGTGTCAACTTTATGAAGTAATGATCCCACTATTTTGGAGGATGTTGAATCTTATAATATCTATGAAAGCGGATTTGGAGAGGTCATGACTTTATTTAGTGAAGTATCCACTATCTTGGAAGAGGTTTCAATCGATTATGATGATAAGAAAGTTGCTACTTATGATGATTATTGTGACAAACTTATGATATAAAGAGTAGTAATGATTATATTTATAAAACTTGTCATGATTATGAGTACCCTTTCTCTGAACATTACTCTTTTAATGTGGAAACAATTTATAGTATTCAAGTCTCTTATGATACTCCCATTATCCCGAATGAGAATAATTTTGCTTATATGAAGAGTAGTAAATTTTCTATGCAAGTAGATCATGAAAAGAATGCTTTAGGTGCTGGTTATATTGTTTAATTCATTCATGATGCTACTGAAAATTATTATGAGGGAGGAATATATGCTTTTAGGAATTGCAATAATATCAAGTTTCCTCTCTATGTGCTTAAAATTTCAAAGTTATGCTTGTTTTGCCTTCCTATGCTAGTTGATTATTGTTCCCATAAGTTGTTTCCTCACAAAATCCCTATGCATAGGAAGTGGGTTAGACTTAAAAGTGATAGTCATATTCTTCATGATGCTCTCTTTATGTTTCAATTCTTATCTTTTATGTGAGCATCATTGAAATCATCATGCCTAGCTAGGGGCGTTAAACGTTACCGCTTGTTGGGAGGCAACCCGATTTTATTTTTGTTTCTTGCTTTTTGGTTCTGTTTAGGAAAAAATAATCCATCTAGCTTCTGTTTATATGTGGTTTTATATTTTAATTAGTGTTTGTGCCAAGTAGAACCTTTGGGAAGACTTGGGTGAAGTCTTTATGATCATGCTGTAAAAAACAGAAACTTTAGCACTCACGAGATTAGCTTCAACTTTTTACTGGAGAGTGCTATTTAGTTGATTCTTTTTGCAGATAATTACTAGACAAATTACTCAGGTCCACAAATTTATTTTAGAATTTTTGGAGTTCCATAAGTTTGCGTTAGTTACAGATTACTACAGACTGTTCTGTTTTTGACAGATTATGTTTTTCGTGTGTTGTTTGCTTATTTTGATGAATCTATGGCTAGTAAAATAGTTTATAAACCATAGAGAAGTTGGAATACAGTAGGTTTAACACCAATATAAATAAAGAATGAGTTCATTACAGTACCTTTAAGTGGTGTTTTGTTTTTTTTTTGCTAACGGAGCTTACGAGATTTCTGTTAAGTTTTGTGTCGTGAAGTTTTCAAGTTTTGGGTAAAGATTCGATGGACTATGGAATAAGGAGTGGCAAGAGCCTAAGCTTGGGGATTACCAAGGCACCCCAAGGTAATATTCAAGGATAACCAAGATCCTAAGCTTGGGGATGCCCCGGCTGGCATCCCCTCTTTCGTCTACTTCCATCGGTAACTTTACTTGGAGCTATATTTTTATTCACCACATGATATGTGTTTTGCTTGGAGCGTCATTTTATGTTCTTTTGTTTTGATTTCTGTTTGAATAAAGTATCAAGATCTGAAATTCTTAAATGTTAGAGAGCCTTCGCATAGTTGCATAATTATTCGGCTACTCATTGATCTTCACTTATATCTTTTGGAGTAGTTTGTCATTTGCTCTAGTGCTTCACTTATATCTTTTTGCAGCACGGCGGTGGTTACATTCTGAAGAAATAGATGAACTCTCATGCTTTACTTATATTATTTTGAGAGTCTTAAACAGCATGGTAATTTGCTTAATCCTAATATGCTTGGTATTCAAGATTAGTAAAAACTTTCTTATGAGTGTGTTGAATACTAAGAAAAGTCTTGATAATTGTGTTGAGATATAAAGATGGTGATATTAGAGTCATGCTAGTTGAGTAGTTGTGAATTTGAAAGATACTTGTGTTAAAGTTTGTGATTTCCGTAGCATGCACGTATGATGAACCGTTATGTGATGAAGTCGGAGCATAATTTATTTATTGATTGTCTTCCTTATGAGTGGCGGTCGGGGACGAGCGATGGTCTTTTACTACCAATCTATCCCCCTAGCAGCATGCGTGTAATAATTTGTTTTGATAACTTGTAGACTTTTGCAATAAGTATACGAGTTCTTTATGACTAATGTTGAGTCCATGGATTATACGCACTCTTCTTCCTTCCACCATTGCTAGCCTCTCTAATACCGCGCACTTTTCGCCGGTATCATTCACCCACCATAAACCTTCCTCAAAACAGCCACCATACCTACCTATCATGGCATTTCCATAGCCATCCGAGATATATTGCCATGCAACTTTCCACCGTTCCGTTTATTATGACATGCTCCATCATTGTCATATTTCTTTGCATGATCATGTAGTTGACATCGTATTTGTGGCAAAGCCACCGTTCATAATTCTTTCATACATGTCACTCTTGATTCATTGCATATCCCGGTAACCGCCGGAGGCATTCATATAGAGCCATATTTTGTTCTAAGTATCGAGTTGTAATTGTTGAGTTGTAAGAAAATAAAAGTGTGATGATCTTCATTTTTAGATCATTGTCCCAGGTGAGGAAAGGATGATGGAGACTATGATTCCCCCACAAGTCGGGATGAGACTCCGGACGAAAAAAAGAGAAAAAGAGGCCATAAAAAAAGAGAAGGCCCAAACAAAAAAATTAAAAAATGAGAGAAAAAGAGAGAAGGGGTAATGCTACTATCCTTTTACCACACTTGTGCTTCAAAGTAGCACCATGATCTTTATGATAGAGAGTCTCCTATGTTGTCACTTTCATATACTAGTGGGAATTTTACATTATAGAACTTGGCTTGTATATTGCAATGATGGGCTTCCTCAAAATGCCCTAGGTCTTCGTGCGCAAGCGAGTTGGATGCACACCCACTTAGTTTCTTTTGTTGACCTTTCATATACTTATAGCTCTAGTGCATCCGTTGCATGGCAATCCCTACTCACTCACATTGATATCTATTGATGGGCATCTCCATAGCCCGTTGGTACGCCTAGTTGATGTGAGACTATCTTCTCCCTTTTTGTCTTCTCCGCAACCACCATTCTATTCCACCTATAGTGCTATGTCCATGGCTCACGCTCATGTATTGCATGAAGATTGAAAAAGTTTCAGAACATCAAAAGTATGAAACAATTGCTTGGCTTGTCATCGGGGTTGTGCATGATTTAAATATTTTGTGTGGTGAAGATAGAGCATAGCCAGACTATATGATTTTGTAGGGATAACTTTCTTTGGCCATGTTATTTTGAGAAGACATGATTGCTTTGTTAGTATGCTTGAAGTATTATTGTTTTCATGTCATTTATTTTGAATCTTATGGATCTGAATATTCTTGCCACAATAAAGAGAAATACATTGAAGAGTATGTTAGGTAGCATTCCACATCAAAAATTCTGTTTTTATCATTTACCTACTCGAGGACGAGCATGAATTGAGCTTGGGGATGCTGATACGTATGCAACGTATCTATAATTTTTGATTGTTCCATGCTATTATATTATCTTTTTTGGATGTTTATGGGCTTTATTATTCAATTTTATATTATTTTTGGGACTAACCTATTGACCTAGAGCCCAGTGCTGTTTCCTGTTTTTTCCCTTGTTTCAGTGTTTCGAAGAAAAGGAATATCAAACGGAGTCGAAACGGATTGAAACCTTATAGAAAAGTTATTTTTGGAAGGAAAGCAACCTGATAGACTTGGAGTGCACGTCAGGAAAGAAACGAGGGAGCCACGAGGTAGGGGGCGCGCCCTCCACCCTCGTGGGCCCCTCGTGGCTCACCTGATGTACTTCTTCCTCCTATATATACCCATATACCCTAAAAACTTCGGCGACCAGAATAGATCGGGAGTTCCGCCGCCGCAAGCCTCTGTAGCCACCAAAAACCAATAGGGACCCTGTTCCGGCACCCTGCCGGAGGGGGGGAACTCTCACCGGTGACCATCTTCATCATCCCGGCGCTCTCGATGATGAGGAGGAAGTAGTTCACCCTCGGGGCTGAGGGTATGTACCAGTAGCTGTGTGTTTGATCTCTCTCTCTCTCTCTCTCTCTCTCTCTCTCTCTCTCGTGTTCTTGATTTGGCACGATCTTGATGTATCGCGAGCTTTGCTATTATAGTTGGATCTTATGTTTCTTCTCCCCCACTACTCTCTTGTAATGGATTGAGTTTTCCCTTTGAAGTAATCTTATCAGATTGAGTCTTTAATGATTTGAGAACACTTGATGTATGTATTGTCGTGCATATCTGTGGTGACAATGGGATATCACGTGATTCACTTGATGTATGTTTTGGTGATCAACTTGCGGTTCCGCCTATGAACCTATGCATAGGGGTTGGCACACGTTTCGCCTTGATTCTCCGGTAGAAACTTTGGGGCACTCTTTGAGGTTCTATGTGTTGGTTGAATAGATGAATCTGAGATTGTGTGACGCATATCGTATAATCATACCCACGGATACTTGAGGTGACATTGGAGTATCTAGGTGACAATAGGGTTTTGGTTGATTTGTGTCTTAAGGTGTTATTCTAGTATGAACTCTAGGGCTGTTTGTGACACTTATAGGAATAGCCCAACGGATTGGTTGGAAAGAATAACTTTGAGGTGGTTTCGTACCCTACCATAATCTCTTCGTTTGTTCTCCACTATTAGTGACTTTGGAGTGACTCTTTGTTGCATATTGAGGGAAGTTATATTATCCATTTATGTTATTATTGTTGAGAGAACTTGCACTAGTGAAAGTATGAACCCTAGGCCTTGTTTCCTCGCATTGCAATACCGTTTACGCTCACTTTTATTACTAGTTACCTTGCTGTTTTATATTTTTAGATTACAAAAACTTATATCTACCATCTATATTGCACTTGTATCACCATCTCTTCGCCGAACTAGTGCACCTATACAATTTAACATTGTATTGGGTGTGTTGGGGACACAAGATTCTCTTTGTCATTTGGTTGCAGGGTTGTTTGAGAGAGACCATCTTCAACCTATGCCTCCCGCGGATTGATAAACCTTAGGTCATCCACTTGAGGGAAATTTGCTACTGTCCTACAAACCTTTGAACTTGGAGGCCCAACAACGTCTACAAGGAGAAGGTTGCGTAGTAGACATCACATACCTAGATATTCTCATAACTATGCTCAATTCTATCAATTACTCGACAGTAATTTGTTCACCCACCGTAATACTTATGCTCTTGAGAGAAGCCACTAGTGAAACCTATAGCCCCCAGGTCTATTCTTTATCATATTAATCTACCGTTATTTCTATTACCGTTTATTTTGCTTTCTTTAATTTTAGTCTTTATCATAAAAAACACCAAAAATATTATCTTATCATCTCTATCAGATCTCACTTTCGCAAGTGGCCGTGAAGGGATTGACAACCCCTTTATCGCGTTGGTTGCAAGGTTCTTATTTGTTTGTGTAGGTGCGTGGGACTTGAGCGTGGTCTCCTACTGGATTGATACCTTGGTTCTCAAAAACTAAGGGAAATACCTACGCTACATTACTGCATCACCCTTTCCTCTTCAAGGGAAAACCAACGTAGTGCTCAAGAGGTAGCACCCTCCGGCCGCCCCCACCACGGGAGCGACCGCAGTGCGTGCGCCTCCACCGGGACGGGTCGACCAAGTCGCTGCGCCCAATGGAGCCGCTGGCCCTCGAGCGCTTTCACCGCGCCACCCTGCCATCCAGCTAGCCGCCTCGCAACAGCGGGGGCGCAATGCTGCCATCGCTGGCACCATCAGGAGCCGAGCGACGGTGTGATCTACTTCATCATCACCCATGCCAAGTGCAGCCACGGAGGCCGTGGCACGGGCTCAGCTGCTGCTGAGGTTTCCACCAGCAGCCGAGCAGATGGACGAATGGCGTGCCACCATCCAAAGTCTGCTCGGTTTCGCCGAAGCCGGGGGCTCACATCGAGCTGGCCCACCACGGCCTCCCCAAGCGACAACGACGGCTCGTGCTGCTGGCCGTACGGAAGGGGTGACCCCCACGATGCAGTCCCCACCACGGCAGCCAGCGCGAGCGCAGCAGAATAAAGACCTTGACGACGCCTCAATGGCCTCTTCTGACCCTCGAGCGTCTCCAGGCCGGCGGCGAGCCCCGGAGAATAGGGGGGAGACGCACGCGTCACGCGACGACTACTGCCAAACCGATGAGCCGCGATGACCCCAATGTCGACGAGCCAGCGCTCGGTGTTGGCGGGTGCCTACCTTTTGAGGTTGGGTGCCCTGCGTTTACTTGTAAGCTGCGGCAAGTCCGTTGGCCGTCCGTTCGCACGTTCAAGCCAGAGATACCCGAGAAGTATGATGGGAGGCTGAACCCGGTAGAGTTTCTGAGCATTTGCAACATCATTGTTCAGGCTGCCGGGGGAAGAGATGAGAATGTGTTGGCCAACTACTTCCCTTTGGTCCTCAAGTCCAATGTAAGGTCTTGGCTGATGCACCTGCGGGAGAACTCTGTCTCGTCGTGGGCCGACCTATGCCATGAGTTCATTGGTTCTTTCACCGCGGTCACTAAGAGCCAGGGCGACCCAGTGATTTGTAGCTTCTCCAACAGAAGGAAGGGGAGACCCTCCGTAAGTATTTACATAGATTCAGCAAGGTCCATAGGAACATCCCAAATATCCATCCAGCAGCTGTGATAGCTGCCTTCCAGTCCAATGTGCGCAACCGCTAGATTCATTCCAAGATGAACGTACAGTTGCCCAAGATTGTGAAGGAGATCTACACCTTGGTGGATAAGTGTGTTCGAATGGAGGAGGAAGGAAGTTTCCCAGAGAGGAAGATTGCACCAATGTCGATTCAGAGGATGATGTTGAATAAACCAGTCAGAAGAAGAGCAAGAAGCGTAGTAAGAAGAGGAAGGATAAGGCAGTGATGACTGTTGAAGGATCGGGCACACCTAGTACTAGCAAGAAGTCCAAAGCTGAGGTCCCCGGCAAGGAAGCTGTTGTCGGGGGGATGAACCACGGGTAGGCAACGAAACCGGGATACTTTTCAAAAACATCAGGGCTAGCATTGCCCCTTAATCCGGCTCACACTTGGCCGGGTCGCTCAGCCAGGCGAAGTTCCTCGACCCGGACAAACTCTTCGACCCGGACCCAACGGCTGGCGCAAGACGCCCGAACACAGCACACCAAGACTTCTCCAACAAGCCAGCTCCCCCGTGGCGTGTTCCTCAACCCGGCCACGGGTCAGCTCCCGTCCCATCCCAGCCGTACGATGGGACGAGTCTTCATACAAGGATGAGCAAGGAAACAGTGCCCCATCAACTCCTCTGACCAACCGAGGCATGGCAGCAGTGCCCCACCTACCCTGCTGACCAGGGTCGGCGTGGCTAGAGTACACCCGTCATCACTGTTGACGCAAGCGGGTGGCGACCTGGCGGTGCGCCACTGTAGCGGACTCAACCCGGCCACTCTGTGACGATCGACAAGACGGCGAACAGTGCCCCTGGTGCACGGGGCTCACGCCTAGAGAACCCAACGAGCCTTGGCACCCAGCGGGTTCCAGCACCGGCTCCCCGGATAATGACAACCCGACCCCACGGCCTTGTAACTTTACCATTGTAACCCTGGGGGTTGACCTATCAAACCCCCCAGGAGCCCTCATGTACACAAGCAGCCACCGCATGCACACCACACACGATCAGACTAGCCACACCCACAAATAAGGAGAGGGATCAGCCTAAGCCTTGGCCTTCCCTCCTTCTTACTCCATACAGCTCCAGGAGCAACTTTGTATTGATACATATAAAACAAACTCGGAAAGACTAGGGGTGTTATCTCTCCGGAGAGCCCTGAACCTGGGTATGTCTTGCGTCCCATGCTCGCTAATGCCGACCTTGCCTTTGGAGCCCACCGGTGACCTCGAGCCCCCTCCTCTCTTTAGCCATCCCTTGGCATCTGTCGTGCGCCCACAACTACAGTTGGCGCCCACCGTGGGGCAGCTCGAGGTCCCGGCCGGAGATATGTTCCAGACGGGGCTCCTCTCCGACTCTAACGACCCCGTCACACTGGCGGACAACGTCATCGACGCGCTCGCCGCCTCCTTCGCCGCATTGTGCATCTTCAATGCACCCGCTACCAATGAGTACCCCAGCAGGGTGCTTGACATCTCCGACTCCTCAATTTCCCTCGTCGACGGCGCTCCCTCCAGGGCGATGGACCTTTGCGTGGAGGTATTCGTCACCGACACCGGCGCCTCTTCTTCGTCCAGCACGGCGAGGAAGGCCGCCGAAGCCAGGGCCGCAGCGGATCGCGCCAACGCGCCCAACCCGCTACGCGCAATGATGCAGAGCTTCCGCGTCCCCATCGCTACCGACATCGATGTGTCGAACATTGCCGAGACTCAGGCTCGGCTCGAGGAAGACCGCCAACGCTTGCTGGACCTGTCCGGGATGCTTGCGGCCACGCTGCGCCGCTTGGACTCCGCTCAGCTGGAGCGCAACACCGTCTACGGCTTCATGCCTTCCGCTGCCGAGCCAAGCCGGGTCGCCGACATGCGCGCCCGGGGAGGCGCGATCGGCCGCGCCTTCGGCGCAATCCCTCCCGTCTACGAGACTCCTGTGAAGAATATGCATGCCGCCCAGGCGGCCGCAGTTGGCCTGGACCAGCTCGCCGGCGAGGAGCTGAAGGACCACCTGAAGCAGGTGAACGACCTCCTCGATGCGGCCAACGTGCAGCAGGACCGCCTCAACCAGCTCGCCAAGCCGGCGAGATCCGACTCGCTCCACACCAACGGCCCTGAGGACCAGTAGAACACGGCGTCTTCGTGACCCGCGAAGCGCACTCCGGCCGCACCCGGACCAAGCGCAACCGCGCTCCAACGACTGTCGACGGCTTGGGCGACGAGCCGGCCCCGGAAGACCGGCACCGGCATGAACCTCCCCCGCAACCCGGCCAATGTCTGGCTTCAGCCGACCCGGCTCCCCGCGGCGTGGTCGCCAGCCGGCTAGGCCCACGCGCCATCGATGACACCGACGCTCGCCACCGCCTCGACCAGCTCGCCCTCTCCCTAGTGCTGGAGGATAACAACGCCGTTCGGCTGGCTTGCTTCAGTCCACGCATCTGGGATGAGCCCTTCCACAAAGGGTTCACGCTTCCCCGCGACACCATCAAGTACAACGGCATCGTCAAGCCGGAGGACTGGCTCATCGACTACACCACCGCCATCGGCTTCGCGGGCAGCAACCGCCATCTTGATGTGCGCTACGCTCCGCTCATGCTCCAGGGTTCAGCCCGCACATGATTGAACAGCCTGCCAGCCGGCAGCATCAACGCGTGGGTCGACTTCGAGCAGGCCTTCGTACGCAACTTCACCGACACCTACAAGCGACCCGGTCGACCCAGCCAGCTCGCCATGTGCGTGCAGGGGCCGACGGAGACTGGTCGCGAGTACCTCACGCGCTGGACCGAGCCCCGGAACAGCTGTGAGGGCGTCCACGAAGTCCAGGCCATCCAGTACTTCGTCAGTGGGTGTCGGGATTGCATCCTCCTCAAGCACAAGCTCTTGCGCTCCGAGCCGGCCACCATGGCCGCGCTCACGGTGACGGCGGACAAGTACGCCAACGCCGACTCCACCATGAAGATCTAGGTGGCGCTGGGCGAAGCCGGCAAGGCGAAGCCGGTTCCCCTTCCCACGCCGACTGGCGAAAGTAGCCGGCAACAGAACAACCAGCAGAACAACAAGTGCAAGGCCGACCAGCCGGCTCAGCGCTACAACAACCGGCTTGTCACGGCCGCCGAACAGGCACCCGCGGCCGAGCCGACCGCCAAACGCTGGCAGACCGGCAAGACGGTGTGGCAACCCGCCATGAGCTTCGAGGAGATGCTCGACGCTCCCTGCAAGCACCACAGGGAGCGAGGCCATCCACGCACACCCTCCGGCAGTGCGCCATCACATAGCATCATGAGGGGCGACATCCCACCTCCTCCGGCTCCGGCCTAGGGAGCGGGGCTGCCACCTCCGCCTCCTCCTCCCCCTCCCCCTCCCCCGGCTATCGGTGCTTTGCACGATGACGTCTACCACGACCAGAACGCGACCTACGTCGTCTTCACCAGCCTCGTCGATGACAAGCGTAGCGAGCGCCTGCTCCGGCAGGAGGTGAACATCGTCATCCTGGCCAAGCCGGAGTACATGCATTGGTCGGATTGCCTGGTCACCTGGACCCGGGAAGACCACCATGCCGTCATGCCGAATCCGGGCGGCTACGCCCTCGTCCTCAACCCTACCATTGTCGCGCCCGGCGCACATGCAAGTTCTCCCGGGTCCTCATCGATGGCGGCAGCAGCATCAACATCCTCTACCATGCACAATGACCAAGCACGGCCTCGAGGCCAAAGACTTGGAGCCGACCCGGACGATCTTCCATGGCATCGTACCCGCCTCTCCTGCTCCCTGATCGGCCGGATCCGTCTCGACGTCCTGTTTGGCACCAGCCACCACTTGTGACACGAGCCGCACTGGTTCGAGGTGGTGGACCTTTCCAGCGCGTATCATGCACTGCTGGGTCGACCCGCACTCGCCAAGTTCATGGCGGTCCCCCACTATGCCTATCTGAAGATGAAGCTGCCGGGTCCGAAGGGCCTCATCACCATCACCAACGACTACCGCAAGTCCTTGGAGTGTGCCCGAGACGGCGCCAGACTGGCCAAGTCACTGATCGTAGCCGAGGAGCGGCGCCAGACTGGCCAAGTCACTGGTTGTAGCCGAGGAGCGGCGCCAGCTCGAACGGATCGTTGCGCTGGCCAACGAGACACCGGCTGTGCCGGCTCCGGCCAAGGAGCCGGCCGACGAAGCTTCGTTCCAGCCCTTCAAGGAGACCAAGAAGGTCAAGCTGAACCCGGAAGACCCCAGCTGCAGCAAGTACGTTGTCGTGGGCACCCGCCTCGACAGCAAATAGGAAGGTGAGCTTGTTGACTTCCTCCATGAGAATCGGGATATCTTCGCATGGACCCCAAAGGACATGCCTGGTATTCTGAGGAAGTATGCCGAGCACAAACTTCACGTCCGCAAGGACGCCAAGCCTGTCCACCAACCCCTACGTCGTTTCTTCGAAGAGAAGAGAAGAACCATCGATGAAGAAGTTGCCAAGCTTTTGGCGGCCGACTTCATCATGGAAGTGTTCCACCCGGAGTGGCTGGCCAACCCAGTCCTCGTCCTGAAGAAAAACAAGACCTGGCGCATGGGTATCGACTACATCAGCCTGAGCAAGGCCTACCCCAAGGACCCGTTCGCCCTCCCGCGGATCGATCAAGTCATCGACTCCACCGCCGGCTGTGAGCTCCTGTCCTTCCTGGATGCTTACTCCGGCTATCACCATATAAAGCTGGACCCGGCCGACGCCCTGATGACGTCCTTCATCACGCCCTTCGGGGCGTATTGCTACATCACCATGTCATTCGGCCCGAAGAACGCTGGCGCCACATTCCAACGCTGCATGCAGAAATGCCTGCTGCCGCAACATCCATGTCTACATGGACGACATCGTGGTGAACACCAAGGAGCACCTCACGCTCCTCGACCACCTGAAGGAAACTTTTGCCAACCTGCGCGAGTATCGGATCAAGCTCAACCCGGAGAAGTGCGTTTTCGGCATCCCAACCGGAAAGCTAATCGGCTTCCTCGTTTCGGAGCACGGCGTTGAGGGAAACCCGAAGAAGATCAAGGCCATCGAGTGCATGCGCAAGTTGACTCGGCTACGTGATGTCCAGAAGTTCACCGACTGCTTGGCCTTGGTCAGCCGGTTTCTCGGCCGGCTGGGCGAGAGGACCCTGCCCCTGTATCAGCTGATGATGAAGACGACGCTGTTTGAATGGAACAACCAGGCGGGCGAAGCTTTCTGAAATCTCACCGCACCTGTCCTGGCCGCCCCAGGCGAGAAGGAGTTGTTGTTGGTCTACATTGCCGCCACCTCGCGGTCGGTGAGCACGGTAGTGGTGGTCGAGCGGCCAGAGAAGGGCAAGATCCAAGCCATCCAGTGCCCGGTCTACTACCTGAGTGAGGTGCTCTCCGCCTCCAAGCAGAACTACCCGCACTACCAGAAGATGTGTTACAGCGTGTATTTTACTGCCGAGAAGTTGAAGCAGTATTTCCAAGAGCATGTTGTCACCATGGTCAGCACGGCCTCTATCGGTGAGATCATTGACTACTGGGATGCCTCTGGCCGGGTTGCCAAATGGGCAATCGAGCTAGCCGGCCACACAATCCTCTACGAGCCCCGCACCACGAACAAGTCCCAAGCTCTGGCCGACTTCCTCATCGACTGGACCGAGACCCAGTACCTGCCACCGCCGCCGGATTCGACGCACTAGCGCATGCAGTTCAACGGCTCCAAGATGCACCTCGGCTTGGGAGCCAGCATCGTGCTGTCTTTCCCGAAAGGTGACCGGCTTCGGTACGCGCTCCAGATCCACTTCACCAGCTCCAACAACGTTGCCGAATACGAAGCCCTTGTGCATGGCCTCCGGGTTGCCAAGGAACTTGGCATCCGGCGCATCCTGTGCTACTGCGACTCGGTTCTTGTGGTGCAGCAGTGCTCCGGTGAATGGGACGCCCGCGGCACCAACATGGCAAGCTACCGCTTCCTCATCCAGCAGCTGTCCGGCTTCCTCAACGGCTATGAGTTCCTCCACGTCCCGCGAGCGGAGAATGAAGCTACCGACGCACTAGCCAAAATCGGCTCATCCCGGCAATCCGTCCCGTCCGGCGCCTCTCTCGAGCACCTGCACAAGCCATACGTAAATCCGTCTCCGGACTCTGAGTCCATCTTCGTCCCAGACGACCCGGCCACGCCTCTACCTAGCCCGAGGGCTGTCGAACCCAGCCCAGGGGCTGCTGAGCCCAACCCGAGGGCTGCCCAGCCCGGCTCGGGGGTTGCGACGCCCAATCCGGCCACCATCATCCTCGACCCAGCCGCCGTCATCCCAACCCGGGGGCTCCTGCCCCAGAACCCGTTATGGTGCCCGTCTTCGCTGTGCTGAATGCTCCATCATGGGCCCTTCCCATCTCAGAGTTCCTGGAGAATGGCGTTCTCCCCATGGACGAGACCTGTGGGGACCCCGACTCATAAGTCGTGATCACCGAATGCACGTGTACAGTGATCCCAAGGATAAATGCTCACTGAACACACATAAGCTGAATAACAAGAGTCTTACATCCATACATACCGTCTTACACAAATTATGACCATTATGGTCAAGTCTTACATAGATAGAGCCTTAAGGGCTGAATATCAAATGAAACACAAGCAGCTGAAATCTTCGTCGAAAAGCAGAACCCATGCCATCTGCCTTAACCCTACAGGCATTCTGACTGGGAAGCGTCCTAGTTCGCGTGTTCATCACCAAAGAAATCTTCCTCGAACTCCTGTTCTTCCATGCCTGGCCAATTAAATAACCAGTGGCAAGCCAATGAGTACTTTGAATGTACTCGCAAGCAACCCATGTTTTGGTCCAAGATGTAACAATACATGATATGGTAAATTTTTGCAGAAAGCTAGTTTTGAGTGCGATGACATGTTCAACAACTTGCAATACATGCATCAGGAGAATTTAAGTAACCTTGAGGACAGGTTACAGATATCAACATAAATAGAGTGGGCACCAACCCAACTCAACCATGTCAAGTCCCTTGACTTGACCCAAGTAGTTATCCAAACACACACACTGGTTTGCAAACATGTGGACGTAGCCCAAGAGCGGTTACCCAACTGTCCTTGACCGTGGACACGACTATTCGGATAGTTTTACACTCTGCAGAGGTTGCACACTTTACCCACAAGATCCGGGGAACTTCCGTGTCATCGACGACCCGCGGTACCTCAAGTACCCGGGGTAAGCACCTGATCACTACCTTTCCCTAGACGACACTAACATAGAGCCCACTCGATTGGTAGTAACCCCCGTGCCCAACATTTCACATCTTAAAATTGTGGAGCATCGCTCCCATATTCATCACATACTGGCACGGAGTACCAACGGTGTGTCCGGTGCCCCATAAAAATGTTCTTGGCCGCCCTACCTGGCGCGACCCCGTCCCGAGAGAGAGCACCAACTCTCCCCCGTGACTAGTAATGCGGGCTCCAAGCTAGTATCGACCTAGGTAATCAATAATGCCCTTTCCCATACAAGGGTAGAGTGGTTGCGCATGTATGGTTGGAATAACGGTCGCAACTTAAACCAATCCGTTTTGAAAACAACACACACTTGCCTCGGTACACCACTTCGTCATCAAGTGGCTACCCAACTCAATCATCTCCCCCGGGCATAAGTGGCACCCGGCGGGGTTTTCGAAAAAGTCTTTTGAAAATACTTTGTCTCCTTCACCATGCATATACCCGTCCCTTTTTGCGTAGCACTACTTTAGCATTCTATCTACTCCCACCAGCATAACCCTCATAAGAAGGTAGGGTCATGCACAATGCAAGTATCAACGAGGAAGTATGGTGGCAACCATCGAAGTGGTTACTACTTCATCATGATTCCGTTGCAACAACAATATGGTGCTATATGACATGCATAAAAAGGTTCATAGACATGGTCAAAGGGCTGCTTGCCTGGCTCAACAAAGTCTTCTGGGTCTTCAAAGTCTTCTGGTCCAACTCCTTCATCAGCCACGCAATCTATCGTCGCAAAATAATAACGAGAAAAAAAATAAGGCAATAATAAAACAAAAACACTAAAGTGCTCAGAAAAATGTCAACTCATTTTTGTTAAATACTAGGGTGAAAACTAAGAAGGGGGAAATTTCTAGTTTTGGATTTGGAGTAGCAGAATAGGAGAAATGGATTTACAAAGGTATATTTAAATGCTTAAAATCACATTTAAATATTCACAGTGAAGAAAAGGTTGTTGGATTTGAATGAGAGTTGCTCCATTAAATAGGTGGGACTTTTACAAGAATTTAGGAACTGGAATTACTTCATTTGGATAAATATTTTATCCTGTGGGATTTTTGGAAGGGTGACAGAAAAAGAAAAAGAAAAGTGGCGCTGTGCCACGGGGCCAGAGAGGCCACGGGCAGCAGGCCCAGAGGGGAAATCGGCCCGCGCGAGGCCGCCACTTCGAAGGCGTAAAGGCGGGGTACGCCTTCTGCCGACGGTCGAACCGGTGCGCGCGCGCGTGCGTTTAAACCTGATGGGTGGATCCCACCTGTCAGGGCGTGAGGCTGACGGGCAGGCCCCACGGCTGTCATCGTCTACCTCCGTCCAGAGGCAACGGCGAGCTCGCCGGCAGCGATATAGGGCACGGGGGGATGCATGGTTGGTACCGTTGGACTCGGGAGGATGTCGCCGTTCGGGTGGTGGTGGAGACGGTCGCCGGAGCAGCCTGGTTCGCCGGCGACGAGGTCACGCGGCGGAGGTGCTTCGGGCATCGATGGTTCCGGCCGTTCCTGACTGCAAAAAGATTGGGGAAGAGAGGGGAAAGGGTCAGCGTGGCCGCGCGGCTCTAGATCGAGAGAAAACGGGGGCGGAGGAGGCCTGTACCGCGCGAACGCCGACGAGCCGAGGCGGTGGGGCTCAAGCTCGATCTCGAGCTCGAGCGGCTCTGGAGACCAATGGGTGGTGTGGGAGGTGGATTAGGAGTGTGGGGGAGCGACAGGGAGCGAGAGAGAGGCTCGGGGTCGCCTTTTATAGGCTGGTCGAGGTCCACCGTGGGCGCGGCCTACGGGTTACCGCGCGATCGGCTCGGGTGGCCGTTAGAGAGGGAATGGGGGGCTCGGGGGTGTTCGTGGGAGTGGTGTAGGGTGCCAGGGAGAGAGAGGAGGAGCGGGACGAGCTGCACGCGGGCCACAGGAGTGGCGCGAGCATTGGCCGAGCGGGGCGGCGCTCTGGCGCGAGCTGCAGGAGAGAGAGGAGGGCGCGGGAGCAAGTGGGCGGCCTGCTGGCGTGGAGCGGACGTCGAGGGCCAGTGCGGGCACCACGCCGCCTCAAGGTCCCTGTTGGCCAAGGCTTTCCGCCATGGTTTCTACTGCCCACGGCCCTCCAAGACGCCGAGTCGCTTGTCTTCAGGTGCGAGGGATGCCAACGCATCAGCAAGTGCAGCCACCAGCCAGCCTCAGCACTCTGAACCATCCGAATCACCTGGCCCTTCGTGGTCTAGGGACTCGATATGGTGCGACCTACCAAGACCGCTCGAGGCGTCATGACGCACTTGCTGGTGGCGGTGGACAAGTTCATCAAGTGGATCGAAGCATGGCCAATCAAGAAGCCGGACGGACCAATGGCCGTCCGGTTCGTCAAGGATATCGTGGTGCGCTACGGCGTCCCGAACATCATCATCACAGACAATGACACCAACTTCATCAAGGGCGTGCTCGCGCAGTACTCCTCCGTCTCCGGCATCCACCTCGACCTGGCTTCCGTAGCGCACCCGCAGTCCAACGGCCAGGTCGAGCGGGCCGACGACCTCATTCTATCCGGCATCAAGCCGCGGCTCGTCGAGCCGCTCATCCGTTCACCCGGCAGCTGGCTCAACGCACTGCCAGGCATCGTCTGGAGTTTCCACAGAACGCCAAACTGGTCGACCAGGTTCACCCCGTTCTTCCTCGTCTACGGAGCCGAAGCCGTCATCCCGACCGACATCGAGTTCGACTCACCGCGCGTCGTGATGTACACCGAAGCCGAACCCAAGGAAGCCCGCGAAGACGACGTCGACCTACTTGAAGAAGCACGCCTCTTGGCGCTTAGCCGGTCGGCCATGTATCAGCAAGGCCTATGGCACTACCACAACAAGAAGATCAAGCCCCTCACATTTTGCGAGGGAGACCTCGTTCTTCGACTCGTCGAGCAGCAAGCCGGCCAACATAAGCTGTCCTCCCCATGGGAAGGCCCCTTCATCGTCAGCAAAGCCTTGTGCGATCGCAACGCCTACTACCTCATCGACGCCCGCAAGTCAAACAAGCGCAAGAGAGACACCGCCGGCGAAGAAACAACCCGGCCATGGAACGTAGAACTCATCCACCCGTTTTACAGTTAGTCATGTGCACGTATGTATCGCTGCCTTTTGTAACCATATGAAAACTATGGGGTCCCTGAACGACGCTCGGGGGCTGCCCTTTCCGACCAAGTTATTGTGTATCACGCACTTGTGCAATTTTTTTCTTAAAAACCCCCCACCGCCGGTTCGACTCGCTCAACCTGGGGGCTCGGGGGCTGGTCGGCTTGGTCACCACCCGCAGCCTTCCTTAGCAATTCTTGGCATGTTCAGGTCGCCGCGGCCCTCCACTTCGCCCTACGCCACAGAATCGGCTTCGGCTGTCGGCCGGCAAGAAATACGGGCCAGAGCACCAGCAAGCTACGAATACTAAGTTGGGCTCGCCGGATAGGCCAACCCAGCCCCGCCACCTTAAATTGACGCACGACCGGCTGCTCACCAACTGGCTTTGCCGGATTGCCGCCAACCGACCCAGTGGGTGTTTCGCTTGCGCTCAATGTTTGAAAAGCCTAAGTACCGCGCACCCCTCTCAAGGGCCGAACTCCTTGTCACGGACCGGAGCCCGGCCGATCGACTCGCTGGGGAGGCCCAAGAAGGGGGGCAACCAACAAAACGGCTCAAAAGACAAAAAGCAGAAGTGGAAACACTCACGAAATTTTTACATCACAAATTAATCAGGCCCAAGGTCGGAGTTCATTACACTACGCCCAAATACCCCTAGTGGGTGGGTGGACCTGCTACCTAACAAAAAATTTCACTAAGATAAAACGGGACTACCCTAGCTTCAGGCATCTCCAGCGTCGGGTCGCGCACCTACCAGCTCCCCCTCGGTGGCCTCCGGGTTCACCAAGGCTCCGGTGTCTCCCTCCTTGGCGTCCTCATCCTCGTAGACGCCCGTCTCCTCAGAGCTGCCTTCGGATCGTCCAGAACAGGCCGAAGTCGTCAACAGGAATGACTCCGTCATCGTCCGTTCGCTTTGGCTTGAACTCATCAAGAATGGCAAACCCGGTGATGTAGTTTCCCCTAGCGGCGATCCGTCCGGCCTCCGCGTGCAGCTGGCGCTCTGGGCCGGCTCACTAGCCCATCTGCTTATCCAACGCCAGATCCGGATGCCAAGACATCACGAACCTGAGCGACATCTCAGCGCCGGCATGAGCGGCGGAGACACGCCATGCGTGGAGCCGCTCCTGGCCTTCCTCCAACCACCACACCAGCCGCGTGAAGCTGTTCGGCGTAACGGTGCCAGGCCAGAGGGCCGCCGTCATCGCCGCACCGGCCTCGGAGAGCCGCGCCATCTGCTTGCCCAAGACTCGCAGACGAGCTTCAGCAGCAGTCACGATCTACGGGAAGGTCCAGGTGACCTGCGGGTCGGTCCCAGAGCCCACGAACCCCTGTGGATCTCGCTGGAAGCGGACGACCTCCTCTGCCAGCCGGCGCGTCTCTGGGAAGTGCCCTATCAAAAAGAAGAGCAAGACAAATTAGTAACCAAGGGAAGGAAAGCTGGCTTCCTATCCTGGCAAAATCCAAAGAAAGCACTTACTGGCGAAGGTCTCGTCCAAGTGCTGCGCTTCAAGCAACGTACCGCGCCGCTCCCTGGAGATGGCACGGTCACGGTCCTGAAGCGTCTTCTCCAGGTCGGCGACCTTGGCGAGGGTCGCCTTCAGCTCGGCGTCCTTGGCCTCGGCCGCTTTCTCATACTCCTTTCGACGGAGGAATTTCGCCTGGTGGGCCTCCCCCACCTTGGTCCCCAACGCCTTCACGCGCTCCACCTCAGCTTGAAGTAGGCCCTTGTCATTGGCCAGCTTGTTGCGTTGCTGGCTGGTTTCAGCGAGGGCTCGCTGGGCTTCCACGACCTTGGCTGCCTCCGTCTTGAGGCGGTCCACCTCGGCCTCGAGCCGGCTCTTGTCACTTTCTAGCTGCTCCTGCAGCCAGCCGGCTTCGTCAAGCGCCGGACGGGCCCTTGCCGCCTCTGCCTTTGCCTCCGCCACCTCAGCCCAAAGCGGGCCAACGTCAGCGACGACCCGGTAGTACTGATGGCCGGCTCGGATCAGCCGGGTACGCCAGGCCGACACCTCGGCCACAGCGGCCGCATGACGAAGATTCAGAAACAAGAAGATTACTTTAAGATTCGACCCAACTACTACGTAGTTGTCCTGAATCTCGGGGGCTACACCCAGTGGGTGCGCTAGTGCGCCCCCACTAAAAGAGCATGCAAGAATGATACCCGTGGCAACGCGGAGCACCTCCTCCTTGGCAGCGAGTTGCGTCTTGAGCTACCAGTGCTTCTCCAGGAGCCAGTGGAAGACACCGACCCGGTAGGAGTCCAGTTGCTACAAGGAACGATGGTCAGCACAAGACAACAGTTTAAGATTCGACCCAACTACTACGTAGTTGGCCCGAATCTCGAGGCTACACCCAGTGGGTGTGTTAGCGCGCCCCCACCAAAAGAGCAGTAGGAAGGAAGATAGAAGACGGAGGAAAAGCTTACCAACACGGCACGCTCCAGCTCCCGCGTCCGCTCCACCTCGGCCTGGGCAAAGGCCTGGATCCTCTGTGTGCAACCTCGGAGGCGCTGGCTCATGGCGACCATCGCCACCACCTCCTGGGTCAAGCTCCCAAAGAAGACCTCGCTAGGACCAGCCCGAGCTGGCCGCGACCCGACAGACCGACGACTCCCTGGCCTGGGCACTAAGGCGTATTTGCCGCTGACCGCCTCCTCCATGGCCGGCGCCCTCTCCGGCGTTCTCTCCGGCATGACGTCCGGAGTCGCCTGCAGCGCCCCACCCGTCGGTTCCCGAGGCGCTCCCTCTGGCGCCTTCCGTGGCGCCTCCTCCAAGACGGCATCGCCACCCCTCCCTTGACCTCCACCCGCTCGACCACGTCGGTCTGCGGTAGGGTGTCGTCCTCAACCTCCATGACCTCCCGATCAAGGTCGACCACCTCCGCGCGGCCGCCCTGGCCACCTCCGCGAGGCATGAAGACCGCCGCCGCCGGCTCCATGCTAGCCAGCATCTCGGGTCACGCCATCTCCCGCGCGGCGCTGACCCAAGCCTGGGCTGACGCCTCCTCCAGCTCCGCCTACCTGTTCCGCTCCCGCCAGGCCAGGCCCTCGGTGTCGGCCGGGTCTAGGCCGAGGTCCAGATCGGCCATCTCCTCGTCCCGATTGATGGTGCTGGTCCGGGTTTTCCGGAGCATGGCGCCACCAAAGGACGAGGACTCCGTCGCCGCCAGCGCGTCCGAGTTCGGCGACCTGAAGCACGATGGAGTAAACAAGCAATAACCAAGAGAAGCCGCTCGGCGACTCACCAGAATTCAATAGAAAGAGAACTAAACCGGGCACCAGCGAGACTGTGGGTCTCGCCTGCGTCGTCTGCGGAGCGCGATGCCTCTTCTTGGCGGGCGGTTTCGTGCCGGCTGCCGGGTCGGCCCTGTGCTTCACGGCCGGATTTTGGGGTGCCACGTTGCCCTTCCCATGCGGCCAGCTTGCCGCCACCGCCCCCCAAACGACCCGGCCTCGCCAAGGCCTCCTCCACTCGGGCGCCACAGCATCACCAACTCACAACATCCCCATGTCGCCTCGCGACCGGCATCTCAAGAAATAAAGAACACATAAGCTTACCCGCACGGCGCCCCATGCCGGCATCAGCGTCCGCCTCCTCTGTGTCCTCACCCTGGGCCACGGGCTCCTCCGAGCCGGCCTGCACCACCTGCGTCAGCACCCAGTCATATGGGTGTAGGATGGCATTCAGTAGCACCTCCCTTGTCGCGTCGCGATGAACAAGAAGATGTGCGGCATCAAAATATAGGGACCAAGGACTCACGGACAGTGCCAGGTTTGCCTGGCTATATGGAGGCTTCCCGAACCCCCAATCCTCCTTCAGCCCGACCTTGGAGATGTTGTTGACCTGACGGGCGATCTAGTCCACCCCCAGGCGCAGGTTCGGCATCTTGTTGGGGTCTTGAAGACCAGTCATCAGACCAATGATGTGGGTGCGGTGCTGCAGTGGTAGCACCCGACGCATGATGAAGGCGGCAACAAGGTCAGAGACGGTGAGCCCCTCCCGCTCCTTCATCTCCGCCACCCGCTAGCACAGGTTGAGCACCTCCTGTGACGGGTGCGTGGGGAAGTAGTTCCAGTTCTTCTTCCCCCGCGGCGTCGCATCGATGAAGGGTGGCAGATTGATGGGGTCCGCGCCGAGGTTGCGGACGTAGAAGAAGGAGTTCTGCCACTTCTTGGCAGAATCCTCCAGCGGCATCTTGGGTAACCTCCCGCTCGTCCGCTTGGAGATGACGGCGGCCCCGCAGGAGGACACCTCCCCGGCCTTCGGGCCGTGCTACTTCAAGGAGAAGAAGCGTACCCAGAGTTTGATCGAGGGCTCGACCCCCAGGTACCCCCTCGCAGAGGGTGACAAAGCCGGAGAGCTCCAAGATAGCGTTCACGCCAAGATGATGGGATTGGAGCCCAAAGAACTCTAGGAAATTGCAGAAGAAGTGGCTCGCGGGAAGGCCGAACCCGTGCTTGAAATGCGAGCAGAAGACCATGTGCTTGGTCCCCTCCGGCCGCAGCTCCTGCTCGCCCTCCGGCAGGCGCACGATGACCGCCGTCTCCCTCGGCAAGCATCTGGTATCATGGAGATACGCGATGTCCTCCTCGGTGATGGAGGAACCCATCCACGAGCCCGACGGAAGCACCATCGACGATGCGAAGCAGAGAAAGAAAGACGAGAGAGGACTGGCGGTGAAGTTCTGCTCGAAGGATGGCGGAGCATCGCAGTGCGTGGCGGTCGCAAGTGCAGAAGGAAGAAGAAGGAGAGCGCGTGTGGGATTGGTTTTCGCCGCCCCTCCTCCCAATTTATAAGCCACGGCCCGAACATGGGGAAGTGGGATCGTTTGCGCTCGCCCGCCCCACTTCCCCGCAATAAGTGCCCATGTACCACACACGATAACTGCCTCGAGAATGGAAACCGACTCACGGACGCCGCAATAAATACGCGCGCGTGGGCCGTGGGCCCGCAGTGGCGGGCCCCAGTCCATCACCCTGTCCCGTCGCGCGCGTGGCCTGTCAGGCCCCTTCGGCTCCCGAGCGCCACGTGGCGCCAGTGCAGAAACCCAAAAGATTGCCTCAAGATTCGACGGACCCCTCAGTTTACCGCCCGCATCTAGACGCCGCGATCCGGCTTCCAGAAGCCGGCACACAGTGGGTGTTGTCGGACCCGGCAATTATAACTTCACCTCCTCAGGGGGGAAACTGCGAAGGCCCTCCTACTCGAAGCCGGCGGACCTTCACATCTTCGGGAACTACTATAGGGGGGATGAACCCCGAGCAGGAAACGGAACCCGAATCCTTTTCAAAAACATCGGGGCTAGCATCGCCCCTCAATCCGGCTCACACTTGGCCGGGTCGCTCAGCCCGGCCAAGTTCCTCGACCCGGCCAAACTCTTCAACCCGGCCCCAACGGCTGGCGCAAGACGGCCGAACCCAGCACACCAAGACTTCTCCAACAAGCCAGCTCCCCCGTGGTGTGTTCCTCAACCCGGCCACGGGTCTGCTCCCGTCCCATCCCAGCCGTATGATGGGATGAGTCTCCATTCAAGGATGAGAAAGGCAATAGTGCCCCACCAACTCCTCTGACCAGCCGAGGCGTGGCAACAGTGCTACCTACCCTGCTGACCAGGGCCGGCGTGGCTAGAGTACACCCGTCGTCACTGCTGACGCAAGCGGGCGGCGACCTGGCGGTGCGCCACTGTAATGGACTCAACCCGGCCACTCCGTGATGATCGACAAGACGGTGAACAGTGCCCCCTGGCGCACGGGGCCCGTGCCAGGAGAACCCGGCGAGCCCTGGCATCCGGCGGGTCCCAGCGCCGGCTCCCTGGACAATGACAACCCGGCCCCATGGCCTTGTAACTTTACCATTGTAACCCTGGGGGTTGACCTATAAAACCCCCCAAGGAGCTCTCATGTACATGGGCAGCCACTGCATGCACACCACACACGATCAGACTAGCCACAACCACACATAAGGAGAGAGAGCAGCCTAAGCCTTGGCCTGCCATCCTTCTTCCTCCATACAGCTCCAGGAGCAGCTTCGTATTGATACATATAAACCAAACACGACAGCACTAGGGGTGTTATCTCTCCGGAGAGCCTCGAACCTGGGTATGTATTGCGTCCCACGCTCGCTCATGCCGGCCTCGCCTCTGGAGCCCACCGGTGCCCTCGAGCCTCCTCCTCTCTTTAGCCATCCACTACAGGAATCAGGCACTTTGTCGTCCACCATGGCAGATGACAAAGGCATGCCTGGCGGATGGCAAAGGTCTTTGCCGTCCGCCAGCAGGCGGCAACAGGTCCGGCTGAATAAGCTACGGCAAATGGCACTTTGTCGTCTGCTCACGGATGGCAAAGATGAAATGTTCTTTGCCATCCGCCAGGAGACGATAAAGAGCCTGGACGGCGCGTGTGGAAGCTTAGGTCCGTTAGGGGGTTAACGGCATGCTTTGTCGTCTGTTGGCGGACGGCAAAGACCTTTGCATCTTTGTCGTCCGCTAGCAAACGACAAAGCGCACACATTTGTCAGCCCAAACGCCCCCGGTAGCTGCCACTTGGCAAGCTATACCGTCTGCTGGCAGACGGCAAAGATGCCAAGGTCTTTGTTGTCCGCCAGCACACGGCAAAGCTGCCAAATAGGCCAGCCCAGTTCACCCCAGGTTGCACAGGTAGCTGCCATGTGGCAGCTTTGTCGTCCGCTGGCTGATGGCAAAGCTCTTTGCCTTCTGCCAACAGATGGCAAAGAGCCTGTACAACCCCTATTTTTTCTTAAATTCATTCAATTTCACAGATTTTCACACACACACACACACACACACACACATATATATATATATATATATATATATATATATATATATATTTACACATTTGAAAATACTTTCAACAAGCATAACAACACATATACATACCAAAACATATCCCTGCCATATGGATATGATCATCCAACACATATACATACCAAAACATACCCCTGCCATATGGATATGATCATCCAACAAATATACATACCAAATGGAAAGTCCATATGCAACATATATGAACTAACATAGATAGTATAGATCATTATCGAGCTATCCTAGGTAGTTATGCCATTTTTTAGCTAACTAAGCATATTAAGTCATTTAGGAGGAAAAAATGCTAAGTATAGGTCATTTTATTGCTATCCTAGGTAAAGTATAGGTCAACTAAGCTTATTATGTCAATTTAGAGAAAAATAAGGTAAGTATAGGTCATTTTTGTGGTAACCTAGGTGATGATGCCACTTTTGAGCCAACTTACGTAAGTATAGGTCATTTTTTATTAACTTAGGTAATTATGCCATTTAGGAGGAAAATAAGCTAAGTATATTTGTTAAGCAAAACACTAGATAAAACTTACCCTCATCACAACAAATGCGATGAAGATCGCGACTAAGGTAACAATTGATCTAACGTCATAATGATACCAAGTCTCATTATCAATGGCATATTTTCTTATTCTTAAGCTTCAGGCGCATTGCATCCATCTTCAAGCACATTGCATTCATCTTCATCTTGTGATCATCGACGACATCAACAACATACAACTCCAATGTCATCTTCTCTTCTCCAATTCTTTTAATTTTTTCTTTCAAATACTCATTTTATTTTTCAACTAAGTTTAACTTCTCGACAAGAGGGTTGGTTTCAAATTCCGGTTAACATGCCTCCTAGATTAAAATATCTCTATGTCAACTTGATGGCCCTAATTGTCATAAATGCGAAATGCAACAAATGGTTATGAAAGAGAATTTACCACATCTGAATCATAAAGCGGGCGAGGGCCGATAGGGACGGACATCAAGACCATGGCACTATGTATAAGAAACAATCGTACAAAGTAAGAAAATTATACAAGTAACTATATAAATCATAGAATCATAGAAGTAACTATACAAATGAAGTACAACATAAAAAATTGAATACCTAATAATAATATGGATCGTCGGGTTCAATAAATGCTCCGGGATCAATAAATGCATCATCATCATCACTATCAGTAATGACATGCTAATCATCATCATTAATAAATGCATCATCATGTGGAAGGCCACCTTTACGTAATCGTTCAAGCATTGACAGGTCATCTGCAACAGTAACCTCTTCTAGTTCAGGCTCTTCTTGTTCCGATTCAGGGGTGAAGTCGCGTTCACTGTCGCTGTCTACTTCAATGTTTTGGGGTGAAGTAGAGTGGTTCTTGAAACATTTTTTGGAAAGACTTGTTTCTTGGAAGAATTCTCCTTCACATGTGTCTGGGTTAATGTGAGGTTCATAATCCTCTTCATTGGGGGAGGTGGTCTAACACGTGGCGGCACTTCATAAACGACATCCCAACCATTGAGATTTGGATCACTTTGACATGTCCACGATTGATAGAATATTTGGGTTGCCTGTTGAGCCATAATATAGACATCGGAAATATCCAAATGGGTGCTTTTTTTATTTCCACTAGCCCTAAGTGTTCATGATTCCTTCTAGTCTTTCGGTCGGCCATATATAGGTCTTTGCCATAGGTACAAAAGCGATACCCGCTGATGTCATATTTGTCAAATGAACATACCTTAAAGTCAAAACCATTAGCGACTTGTCTCAAATCGGCATCCATAAACTCTGAATTAGCCTACAAGTTTAATACGAAATGGATTGTTGCATTAGCCACAAATTATACGAAGAAATGAAATGGTCTAATGGAAATTACCCTTTTTCTGAACCAAGAGATGAAACCGATAGCCAGCCCATGCTTTGCCGTAAGCTCATACTCTTCGACGGAATCCTTTTGGATCACCGCTCCATACGAGAATTTGGCGACGTATCGACTATATCAAATTTATCCGGGAATAAGAGCAGTTCAAAGGAATTAGAAGTTGCGAAACAATGTACCAAGAACATACTCGATGTACGGTCGCACTTCTGTTAGGTTGGTGAAGATATACAACGAAATGATCTGCCACTCTTTGAAATCAAACATTAAGGAATTAGAAGCACCGGCTAGTGTGAGATCCCCTTTGAATAGGCTGAGGTTGGATCCACCATTTTAGGGTCGTCAGCATTGTACCGAGGCTTCAGATTATGCAACTGATGATTTTTGGCTTCGTAGTGTGATGTCACGAAGTTTGCCGCCTCGTTAGTAATGAATGCCTCAGACATCGATGCTTAAATTCTACGTTTATTTTTACATTTTGCTCGTAGCATCTTCTGCATCCTCTCAGTTGCGTAGCACCAACAATTTTGCACGCCCCCCCCCCCCAATCCTTCCTCGGTTGGGAGATGCAAAATCAAGTGCTGCATTGGATTAAAGAAGCTCGGCGAAAAGATCTTCTCTAACTTGCAGATCAACTCCGATGCCAACTCTTCCAATTCTTCTAGCAGGCCAGGCGATAGTTCTTTCGCACAAAGAACACAGAAGAAATAGCTCGGATCTACCAGTACTAGCCATTCATCCTAAGGGATGAAGGCACGCAACATCAGCGGCATTACCCGCTCACTCCATATGTGCCAATCATGACTCTTGAGACCAAATATCTTCAATTTATCAAGACTCGCTCCCCTCTTTAGGTTCGCTGCATACCCATCAGGGAACATCAATTGTTGTTGCACCCACAAGATAATTTCCCTCATAGTTGGCCTTCCAGGATTAAACCATGCCTTTGGCTTTGTCCAGTTCTGCTTTCCTTTCGGTGGTTGCATGTTTTGTAACAGTCTATGACATAGCGCCTCCAGATCGACTCTAGCCTTAGTATTATCCTTTGACTTCCCATCTATGCCGAACAATGTACCAAAAAGTGCATCGGCGATATTCTTCTCAGTGTGCATCACGTCGATGTTGTGTGGGCAAAGGAGGTCTATGAAGTAAGGCAGATCCCACGAGCATGTCTTGTGAGTCTAGGTATTTTTCGAATTATACCCCTTAAAATACCATGAACACTCTGGATCTGGCTCGAGAGCATTTAACTGATCCAGGGTCTCTTGGCCTGTCAACGTAGGTGGTGCAGAGTTTTCGACAACTCTACCTTTGATGAAGTTCTTCTTGTGTTTCCTGAACTTATGGCAAGGATCCAGGAACTGTCTATGCATGTCGAAGCAATAAAACTTGCGACCGGCCTGAAGCCAACGAAACTCAAGAGCTCCCTTGTATGGGGGCACGGGAACCTTCCATGCACACACCAGCCAAGGAATAGCACATATGCTGGCAAGTCATGTGTCTAGTACATGTACCAGACACGCATTATGAAGTTTCGTTTGCTAAAGGCGTCGTCTGTCTTGAACCCATTATCCCAGGCTTCTTGCAATTCGTCCTTCAGCGGCTGCATGTACACATTCATATTATTCCCCGGATAGTTGGGCCCTGGAATTATCAACGTCAGGAAAATGTTCTTTCTTTGCATAATCTGTCTGGGGGGATTGAGTGGGAAGACAAATACGGGGCTGAGGGATTCCTGGATTAGGGGGTATCTGGACAGCCAGACTATATCCTTTGGCCGGACTGTTGGACTATGAAAATACAAGATTGAAGACTTCGTCTCTTCTCCGGATGGAACTCTCCTTGGCGTGGAAGGCAAGCTTGGCGATACGGATATGTAGATCTCCTCCCATTGTAACTGACTCTATGTAACCCTAGCCCCCTCCGGTGTCTATATAAACCGGAGGGTTTAGTCCATAGGACAACAACAATCATACCATAGGCTAGCTTTTAGGGTTTAGCCTCTACGATCTCATGGTAGATCAACTCTTGTACTACTCATATCATCAAGATCAATCAAGCAGGAAGTAGGGTATTACCTCCATCGTGAGGGCCCGAACCTGTGTAAACATTGTGTCACTTGCCTCCTGTTACCATCCGCCTTAGACGCATAGTTTGGGACCCCCTACCCGATATCCACCGGTTTTGACACCGACATTGGTGCTTTCATTGAGAGTTCCACTATGTCGTCGCTGTAAGGTTCGATGACCCCTTCGATCATCGACAACAATGCGGTCCAGGGTGAGGTCTTCCTCCCCGGACAGATCTTCGTATTCGGCGGCTACGCACCGCGGGCCAATTCGTTTGGCCATCTGGAGCAGATCGAGAGCTACGCCCCTGGCCATCAGGTCAGGTTTGGAAACTTGAATTACACTGCCGATATCCGCGGAGACTTGATCTTCGACGGATTTGGGCCCATGCCTGGTGTGCCGCACGATCACGACGAGCACGATATAGCTCTGCCGTCGAATAGTGTTCGGGAGATCATGCCAGCAACTACTCCGGCCTTCAGTCCGGAACAGATCGTGCCATCCTAGGACGGGAGGATAGACCCCGCCTCGGAGGCCGCACCCTTAGTGGCGATAGAGCCGAGTACTATCCTTACCCCTCACAGGAGCCATGTCGCCGAACTGCTGGACTCGTTTCTGATCACGGACTCCGAACCGCCTGCGCCCATGCCTATCGAATCCGATTGGGCGCCGATCATGGGGTTCGCCTCCGCAGATATGTTTCAGCACTCGCCCTTAGGCGATATGCTGAACTCGTTAAGATCTCTCTCCCTGTCAGGAGAACCTCGGCCTAACTATGTTCGGCTAGGATGGGATGCGGATAACGAAGAAATTCACTGCCCACCCACCACCCACTTAGTAGCAACTGTCGATGATTTAACCGACATGCTCGACTTCGACTCCGAAAACATCGATGGTATGGACAACGATGCAGGAGACGAACAGGAACCACCGCCAACAGGGCGTTGGACTGCCACTTTAGCACATGACATATACATGGTGGATACACCCAAAGAAAATAACGAGGAGGATGCAGCGAGAGATAGCTCCCTCGACAAGCAATCAAAATGGCGCCGCTAGCGCCACTCTAAATCCCGCCTTGGCAAAAACAGTGATAATAGCGCAAGAAGAAACCAAATTGACCCAGCGATAGAGCAGGGTGAGCTAGCGGACGATGAACAAAGTGCGGAGTCGCTGTCCGAAAACGGCGACGCTGAGCGTCAAGCCAATCAACTCGTCTCCGGAGAAGAAAACAGTTCGGATGACGACGAACGCATCATCCCAGAAAGGCAGCTGGAGCAAGAAAGGCTCATCGCCACAGCAAGAAGTCTGAAGAAGCAGAAACAAAGGCTCAAGGCCACACAAAACACACTCAATAGTAGATGGAACAAGGTGCTCGACACGGCAGAAAAACGCAGTGGCGCCACACCGCACGAAGAGCTACCCAAAGCGAAAAGCTTTCAATCGACGATGAGGCCTTAGACCCCCGTACCAAAAAATAAAACCGCCGACCGGTCGGATCGACAACCTCAGTCAGTCAGATAGAGCGCCAACGAGGCCGCACATAAGTCAAGACATGACCCACGCTAAGACTCACATCAAAGGGCCAAGCAACAAGATCCATCTACGGTCAAGGAAACGC